>RQWE01000380.1:0-18575 GCA_004028395.1 Leptographium galeiforme
GAGGCGTGGGGCATGGCGGTGGCGCAGCTGCCGCTGACGACGCTCAACTCGGTGGTGGCGGTGAGCGCGCTGGCGACGGAGCTGTTTGGGGATGCTGACGCGCAGCTCACGTCGGTGACGGCGTTTGGCTGCAGCGTGGGCGTCATGAACCTGGTGGGCTGCTGGTTCGGGGCGATGCCGGTGTGCCACGGCGCCGGCGGGCTGGCGGCGCAGTACCGGTTCGGGGCGCGCAGCGGCGCCAGCGTGGTGCTGCTGGGCCTGGGCAAGACGGCGCTGGGGCTGCTGCTGGGCGAGACGCTCGTCGACCTGCTCGGCTTCTTCCCGCGCAGCGTGCTCGGCGTGCTCGTGCTGGCGTCGGGCCTCGAGCTGGCGGCCGTCGGCAACAGCCTCAACCAGGGCGCGCCCGACCTGTGGGAGATGGCAGCCGCCAGCGAGTCGGAAACTCAAGACAGACCAACACGCAAGCACCGCACCCTCTCCGACGACGAGCGGCGCGAACGCTGGACGGTCATGCTGACGACCACGGCCGGCATCCTCGCGTTCAAAAACGACGCCGTCGGCTTCGCGGCCGGCCTGCTCTGCCACGGCGCCTACCGGCTCGCCGACCGTGTCGAGGCGGCGCTGGAGCGGCGAGGCCTGGACGAGCGGCGGCCGCTGTTGGCCTGAGTCATGGGGGGTGTTGTTCCGCGGGCTGTCAAAGTCAGCAGCCTTTGCCCTTGCCCTAATCACAGAAACAACTGTACGGAGTAGAAAGCAGCAGTTTTCATTTCAGCCATTCTCTTTGCACAATTGTGCCCTCCATCGTGCACACAATCGTGCACACAAACTTGCCCACAATCTTTGCCCACAATCACAGATTCACACCATTCTTGCCCTCACTTTGTATACGTGTCAGCTTCCAATTCTGCCACATCCCGGCAGGTCTCGGCTTACCGGCCAACATCTCGGCCGTTGATTGCGGTCAGTCGACGGCCAGCCTGGAGGCTTGGAGGCTCTCCTGCCTGGCGCCTCAGCTCCGCTTCAGCTGCAGCATCACGACCGGATCGGTTGCGCGAGCGCGGCGATTGGCGGTCTTTGCCCCACATTGAGCGATCCACACGTGGGCCAATCATGTCGCAGGTCACGATGGCGCGCGAGGATCCACCGAAAAATGGACTTGGGCCGGGAGACGTTGAGGCGTTCTTTTTCGGCCGCCCGATGCAGTCTTCGGATAGCCCCTCGCACAGATACTGGCGCAGCCCGCTTGTCGAGACGACCAACCACGACCGGTATTCAGGCGAAGGAGCTGTTGTGAACACAGCGATGACTTCGCCCGGCAACGCGGCCGGCCAGCCGACGAATGACGGCAGCCATTTGGCCGACCCGATGAGAAGGGCCAGCATGGCAGAAGCGATGACAGAAGCGATGACCGAACCGACGACGGCCACGACGACGGCCACGACGACAGCGACGACGACGCCGCTGGACGCGCCGGCGGACTCGGTCGACCACGCGATGGCGGACGTGCCGCTGGAGGGCGTCGGGTTCCAGTCGTTGCCGACGGCGGCTAGTGGCTTTACCGACGGCAGCAGCACGATGGGGCTGGACGCGGTGGACGCGGTGGACGCGGCGACCCAGGCGCATCACGCGCATCTGGTGTCGACGGAGATGAACCTGTTTGTGGCCCACGCGGACGGCTATGCCAAGGCCGAGGGGACGCTGGCGGGCCACGCAGATCTGATGGCGATGGACTATTACGGCAGCACGAGCGGGCCGACGGATTACGGGGCGGGCGTGGGCCACGGGCTCTCGAGCTTTGTCAATCCGATCGTGACGGAGATTGACCCGGCCAGCCTGAGCGCGTTCCCGGGCGGCGGCGGCGGCGGCGGCGGCGACGGGGGCCTGTCGACGCTGGGCCAGGCCAGCACGACGACGACGAGGGGGTCGGCGATGGCGATGACGCCGACGCGGACGATGGACGGAAACGGGACGGGCGGACGGCAGCCGACGGGTCTGGAGTCGTTTGCGCGGCTCAAGTTCCAGGACGGCACGTTCTTCATGACGACGTATGCGGTGGTGATTGGACGGGACCAGCTGGCGATTGAGCAGGCGCGCCGCGACCTGCGCAACGGCGGAACGGGCCAGGTCAGCGGCCTGCCGACGACGTTCCAGGACCAGACGGACCTGCTGGGGCCGCGGAAAAAGTTCAGCCGGTCCTACATCAGCGAGGAGGGCGGGTTCGTGGGGCCGGAGGGCGACGACAACGACGAGGACGACGAGGCGGCCGCGGGCGGACGGCCGGCGAAACGACGCAAGACGCGGTCGGGGGACTCGGCGTCGCAGAACGGCAGCGGGCAGGGCAGCGGGCAGGGCAGCGGGCAGGGCAGCGGCCACGGCAGCGGCCACGGCACCGGAGCCGCCGGAGCCAGCATGGGGGCGGTCACGGGACTGTTTCAGAGCGGCGGCGACGCGGGCGAGGCGAGCTCGGGCGGCGGCGGCGGCGACATTGTGCCGGAGCGGCAGTACGTGGCGGGACACACGCCCAACTCGGCCATGGTGGACATTGCGACGCACCAGCCGTCGCCGAACCGGCTCGCGTTTATCGGGATCCACTCGCCCGGGCCGGACATGCTGGCCAAGACCAAGGCCATCTCGCGGCGCCACCTGCGGATCGAGTTCAACTTTGCCAAGAGCGTCTTTGAGGCGATACCGCTGCACCGCAACGGCTTCTTCCACAACGACAACCACGTGCAGGACCACGCCGTGGTGCTGCGGTCGGGCGACCAGCTGCAGATCAAGGACATCATCTTTACGTTTGCCATCAGCTCGGTGCGGCGCGGCCAGACGGGCGCCGAGACCGAGGCGGCCGTCGGCCGGAGGCGCACGGGCGGCAAGCAGATGAGCTTTGAGTTTGAGAGCCACCACGAGGGCAACGCGCAGGACACGAGCGAGGAGGAGCTCGTGGCGGCCGCGGCGGTGGCGGCGGCGGCGGCCGGGCAGGGGGTCGGCGACGGCGAGGGCGACATTGGGGGCGGGGGAGGTGGTGCAGGCAAGGGCAAGGGCAAGGGCAAGGCCAAGAAGGCGCCCAAGACCACGGCGGCCACGGCGGCCACGGCCACGACGGCCACCACGCCCACCACGACAGCGGCCACGACGGCGACAGACGGACCCGAGGCGCTGCTGCGGTCGGTCGAGCAAGACCCGGCGTCCCAGCTGGCAGAAATGGGCCTGGCCGCCCTGTCGGCCCCCAAAAAGCGCGGCCCGGGACGGCCTCCCAAGAACGGCATCATGTCGCTCAAGGACACCAAGAAGCTGCTCAAGGCGGCAGCCGACGCGGCCGGGTCGGCGAGCTCGGCGGCGGCGGCCGTCAACGCAGAGGCGGTGTCGAGTGCCGGCCTGGCGGCGATCCTGGACGCTATCAACGCCGATGCCGGCGGCACCATGGCCAACTTTGCGGCGCCGACCGTGACGCCCGAGGCGGCGCCGTCAGCGACCCCAGAGGCCATGCCGCCGGCCGACGGCAGCATGGGCCATCTGGGCAACCTGGGAAACTTTGGCGGTCTCGGAAACCTGAGCGGCCTCGGAAACCTGAGCGGCCTCGGAAACCTGAGCGGCCTCGGCAACACACCCATGTCGGCGCCGCTGTCCAACGGCATGAACACGATGCCGACGGCGACGACACCGGCCGGGCCGCCGGTCAAGCGCAAAGTCGGCCGGCCGCGCAAGTACCCGCTGCCCGAGAACGGCGAGCCGGCGGCGGAGAAGCGCAAGTACAAGCCGCGCAAGCCCAAGCACGAGGGCGGGCTGGCGGGGGGCGACGGCACGGGCGGCGGCATGGGCGGCGGCAACGGCGGAGATTCCGAGTCGGACGGCGGCAACGGCGGACACCATCTCAACGGAGGGCCGTCGCAAAACGGCAGCGATGCGCGGCGGGCCGAGCGGCACAAGACGCCGCCGCTGGTGCTGGACCGGGCGGCCTTTTCGGACGAGCAGCTGGTCAAGCCCAACAAGAACTACAGCGTGCTGATTGACGAGGTGCTGCTGGCGGCGCCCGAGGGCCTGACTCTGAAGCAGGTGTACAAGCGCATCCAGATGCGGTACCCGTACTTTTTCTTCGAGGTCGAGACCAAGGGCTGGGAGAGCAGCGTGCGCCACAACCTGATTGGCAACTTTGCCTTTGCCAAGATGGAGGACACGCAGCGCTGGTTCCGCGTCGGCCACATGACGCTCGAGGAGGGCAAGCGGCTGGCCACGGCCGCCGCCGCCGTGCAGTCGGACAAGATGCGGCCGGGCCGGCCGGGGTCGACGGCGGCGGCGGGGGGCAGCAGCAACGGCAACGGCAGCAGCCACGGAAACAACGGAAACAACGGAAACAACGGCAACAACGGCAACAGCAGCCAGGCCCAGGTGCAGGCGCAAGTGCAGGCGCAAGTGCAGGCCCAAGTACAGGCCCAGGTGCAGGCCCAGATGCAGCAGGCCCAGACGGCAGCCGCACAGCAACAACAACAACAACAGGCGGCCACGGCCGACAACCGCGTGCTCGAGGCCGTGCACCAGCTGGCCGAGGCCGGGGGGGCGTCGTCGGGGCTGTCGGCGCAGCACGTCCAGCAGGCTCAGCAGGCTCAGCAGGCCCAGACACTGGGCCCACATGCCCCATATTCTGCCCCACATCAGACTCTAGCACCATCACTACAACCACCTCCACATCCACTACAACCACTACAACCACTACAGCCACTACAACCACCACTACCACAACCACAACCCCCCCAGACCGCCCAGACCGCCCAGACCGTCCAGACGCCGCCGCCGCCGCCGCCGCCGCCGCGCGTCCGACACCCCCCCCCGCCCGGCGTGCCGCCCGAGACGAGCACGCTGGTGCAGAACTTCAAGGTGCAGGTCAAGAAGCAGGCCGGCCGGCTGACGCCGCACACGGAGGAGGTGTCCATGTCGGTGGTGAACCGCTGTCTGGGGCTGACGACGGAGAGCACGGCGCCCATGCCCGCCAACACGGCCGGCGCCGGCATCGAGGACGTCATCATGCGCGTGTTCCAAAAGAGCATGGAGCGCACGCTGGGCGCGCGGCCGCCGCTCGACGCCGGCCTGCTGGCGCAGCTGCTCAAGGCCAAGGCCTTTTTCATGGACCTGATCAGCGCCAAGATGGGCGCGCGCCGCGCCACCATGCTGATCATGTCGGCGCTCGACCAGGCGCTCGGCTTCACCGACCGCAGCATGATGCTGGCCGCGTCGGCGCTCGAGCGCCAGGAGATCCACGGGTCCGAGGGCGTCATTGTCGACCACGTGCGGTCGCTGGTGGCGGCGTCGACGGGCGCGACGGGGGCCACCGTGGCCAACGGATCGACCGCCCCGGCTGCGTCGACGGCTCCCGCCACATCCGTATAGACGATTTTTTTTTTTTTTTTTTTCCTCTTTAACAGGCTTGCATTCTTTTCTGTTCTTTCTGTTCTTTCTGTTCTTTCTGTTCTTTCTGTTCTTTCTGTTCTTTCTGTTTTCGGCTCTCGGCTACGAGCACAGGCTCTGGGACGGCAGCGATGGTGCAACACGGCGCAAAAAAAAGGGGCGCAACGCGGCGACTTGCCATAGGTGAAGGGGAGAGGGAGGGCCATTATGGCATGTTTAGGTTCAGCTGTTTTTTTTTTTGTATTTTTTTTTGCGTCTTCTTCTTTCGTCTTCCTCCTTTATCGTCTCTCCCCCCCCCTGCCCGACAGCATACCCAGCGCGGGCGTGCTGTCCACGGCGATTCGGGGCGCTTTGCTGTAGCTGCACGCAGCACGTTCAAAAGTATCTTATCTTTGTCGGGAAATCCGACATAAATGCAGTACCATTCGTATCATTGCGGTCGCCTCAACACGGGGCATCTGCCGTCTTCCGCCGTAGTGGATCGTCTTTCCTCTCTGGCTCTCCGTCCTGCTGGCCTCACCCCTCTGTCTATGCCCACTTCTTCACTCGTCACTCTTCGGGTTCTTCACTCGTCACTCTTTCCACTTCCGCCTCATCACATCTCCTCTCACTCCCTCTCCCTCTCCCCCCCCTACAGCTTCGCACTGCTCGCCACCGTCCCAACCTTGAGCCGGTCCGCATACTTCTCCAGCACTTTGGCCGAGTGGTACTTCCAAAACGCCTTGCTCGCGTCGCGGCCCGCCATCCGGCGTATAATTTTGGCGCCGCCCGGATGCTCCTCGGCAAAGCCTGCATCCAACACCCGTCAGCACGCGGTGCGCGCACGTCGTCCTTTCTTATTGTATTGGCTGTACTTACTGGTAATGTCGTAGACGCCGTTATCGACAATAATGTACTGTCCGTCCTGCTCTGTCTTGTGCTTGGCCACCTCGGCTGTCGTGAACGACTTGGACATGTTTGCGGTCGCGTTTGTCGCTTTGCGTGTCTGCGTGTCTGCGTGTCTGCGTCTTTGTTTCGTTGTTCTTTACGTCGTTGCGTGGTGATGCGCGTCGGTGTGTTGCGCCTTATCGCGTGCTCAGCCCATTTTCACCCTGAGCCTTAGGGCCTTTGTTAGCGAACCTCGGCTCGGCCACAGTTGGCCCGGCACTTGTGCAGCGGGGGAGACGCTGGCTTTTGGGGGGGGGGGGGGGGGGGGGGCTGTTGGCTGGGATCTCTGTGAGCGGGGCTTATCTTGTATGAAGAAGCTGGGGCCGTTGGCCAGCCGTCTCACTCCCTAGACCGCAAAAACCGTCCGCCAGCGCCAGCGCCCGGTCATGGCCATTTCGCTGCACGCTGATTGCCTGGCACATGTCCGCCGACCCGCCATTCGCTGCCCAGACCGATCCGCAAAGGCGCCCCCCCCCCACATGCTTACTCTTACCCGTGCCCGTACTCGACAAGATGAGCCTGCACAGTGCCACCAAAGTTCTCGTGACAGTGCTGGCTTCGTTCCCGCTTTTATGCCGAATTCTTCCCGAAGCAAAGTTGCAGCGCCCGAACACCGGCGAAGCCACCTTGCCATGTCAACGCGAAAACAGCCCATTCGAGAGCTGCGCATCCGATGAGAACCAAACAAATGTAAACCAAAAAAAATATAAGTGGTGGGTATTATCATAAAAAAAGATGTGAGACGCTTCCGTACTATTACAACGCTGCACCCGGCAAAGCCCGGCGCCACCAGACAGCAGACAGCAAAACAGCAGAACAGCAGAGACGATAGCCACCCCCCTTGGACCTGCTCAGTCCAAACCCTTTTCCGTCCGGACAGTACTCGTAAAAACATGGCCATTCGACGACTGTGCACGGCCCGGCCGGCCGCACAGTCAAACGTTCCGTGTCACAAACAACAGATGCTCGTACGGCGTCGACGGGCCCTCGTGGTCCAGTCGGCTCGCGGCCCTGGATCCGCAACCAAGCACCGGTTCGCATGCCCTCATTCAGTCTTTCGAAAGGGCGGATGGCGTGACAAGGGGGGGGGGGGGGGGGGGGGGGGGGGGGGGGGGGGGGGAGGGAGTAGAGAGGAATTGCGGGATGTAGGACGCGCGGGTGGCGGCCTGATCGGTTCTGCTCGGCACAGGCCACCGCCAGAAAGTGTAGGATCGTGTGGTTGCGAGCCCGGCAGGGACCCCCTACAACCCGACGTTTTCAAAGTCGCGCATGAGCACGGCGATCTGGGCGCGCTTCGCCGCCTCCGCCACGAGGGTAAAGTCCTTGAGAAAGGCGTCGGTCGAGGGCGCCTTCACGCTGACCGGGGCTGGCGGCACGATCTTGGCCAGTGGCGAGCGCTGCACGGACGAGCCGGCCGAGCACAGCGAGTGCTGGCCGTGTGTGGTGGTCGAGGTGTTTGTGGAGTTCATGGTCTGGGCGGTCAGTTGGGAGTGGGAGAGGGAGGAGGAAAGACAAAGGTGTCCAAGATCCGAGCAAGAGGATAAAAGACAAGAGGAAGAGATCAAGAGGCCGATGTCGGGGACGAGGCCAAGAACAGGCCAAAAAAAAAACAATCGAGATGACACGAAGCAAGACGATGACGAGGAGGGAACGCACATTCATATGATCCAACGGGTGGGAAAAGACAATGTCGGCCATGCTGCACAAGCCGCGGCTGTTGGTGGGCGGTTCGGCCTTGTTGATTGGCAGGGCGGCGGGCTTTTTGTTTGGAGCCTCACGTGTTCGGGAACTAAGTAGGGCGAGCGAGGCGGCGCGTGTTACTTTGCAAGGGCAGAGTGCTTCGTACGAGAGTAGAGATGCAGGGCGAGGCAGGAACGAAAACACAGAAAGCTGCAGAGCGAAGCGAACTCTGGGTTCGTTCTTGTACAAGAGAGAGACTGCAGGCGCACGGACATGGGGAAGGAGCCGACCGGTCGCATTGCACACTTGCCCCCACTAATATACTTTTGAGGCGACTTCTGCAGCGGCCCCATTGCCATTATGGTCGCTGGCCTGGAGATTTTTCTTGGGACTGGCGTCGTCGCCGGCCCAATCTCGGGGGGGGAGCCAGCGCCTGCAGAAAAATGGGCTTTTTACGACTACTCCGAGTAAATAAGAAGAATTGCCGGTGGCCAGCCGAGTTCAAAGAGAGCCGGCCCACACGCTACTTCCCTCCAGCCGTCTTCTACACAAAGAAGCTCGGCGTCGAGCTGGTAAGCGCACTGCGGTTTTTGGTTTCTGCGGAACCGCTTTCTTTTTGCAAGATTACAAAATCGGCTGTGCTCGTCCCTGCGTCCCCGAGGTTGCCGTCTGCCGTCCGGCCTGTTGGCGACCAAAAAAAACGGGACGAAGAACCGTCGTAGCCGCACGGGCCAACCACCGTCATAACCGTCAGACTTTGGATGACTAACCGAGAAGCTGATGTCATTGACTGCAGACGGCATGTGGCTGGTGCTCGACGCCACACGGAGCAGCGGAGGACGGGGCAGGCCAGGCCAGGCCGACCGTTTTTCCTCACGAGTACGAGTACTCTGTACTTGCACTACTGACAAGTAGTCCTAGCCCATTCTGGGGCCGCTGCGTGGCTCGATCAACTGCAAAAATGGGCATGAAGAGCCACGGAAATTTTCACCCCATTGGGCGGGACGGTGTCGGATTTGGGGCGCACCTGGTGGTTCCTGTTGCGGAGAGGCAACCCCACCCGCTGGGGAGAGCGCGGGGTGCCCCAAACGGGAATTTCTGCCGCCTGGATCGTGGAGGCTGCAGGGAGCTATAAGACTGCGGCCGCCGACATGCGAGGGGACAAGGCAGTGTTGGCGATGCTGGCGTTGCTCGACTGAACAGTTTATCTCTGCGGTGCGTGTGTTTGTGCGACTTTGTCTGCGTTTCCGCCTCTCTACCTTTTCGCCTCCACCTCGCCGCCTCTCCCTCGTCCGCATCTATTACCTCTCTCTGCACCTCTGCCGCTGCCTCCACCTCCACCTCCGCCTCTACCTCTCCCACCGCCACCATGTCCAAGGTCTACCAGGTCGGCATCATCGGCTACGGCCTCTCGACCAAGGTCTTCCAGATCCCCTACATCCTCGACTGCAACCGCTTCGCGCTGCGTGCCATTGTGCAGCGACGCGGCGACGAGGCCCAGCGCGACCACCCGACGGCCGTGGTGTACCGCGATGCCACGGCCCTGCTGGCGGACCCGGCCATTGACCTGGTCATCATCGCCACGCCGCAGAACACGCACGTGGCGCTGGCCGAGCAGACTCTGGCGGCCGGCAAGCACGTTGTGGTGGAGAAGCCGTGGGCGGCGCGGGCGGCCGAGTGCGACGCGCTGATTGCACAGGCCCGCCGCGTCGGCCGCGTCCTGACCGTGTTCCAGAACCGCCGCTGGGACTCGGACTTTGTGACGCTGCAGTCGGTCCTGGGGTCCGGGTCCGGGTCCGGGTCCGGCTCTGGGTACGGATCCGTGTCCGACGACGGGCCGCTCGGCCGTCTGGTCGAGTTTGACAACCGCATCGACCTCTTCAAGCCAGGCCCGGCGCCGGTCGACCAGGTCGGCGACTTTATCGACAGCGCCCTGCACGATCTCGGCTCGCACCAGGTCGACCAGACGCTCGTGCTCTTTGGCCTGCCCCAGCGCATCACCGGCTTCGTCGCCCACCAGCGCATCGCGCCCGCCGTGCTCCGGGCCTCGTCGAATGTGCCGCCCACCGACGCCTTTACCGTGCTGCTGCACTATGACGACCGCGGCCTGCTGGCCACGGTCAAGGCGTCGCCGGTCAGCGCCGAGACGGACCAGCTGCGCTTCTGGGCACGCGGCGACCGCGGCGCCTTCCGCAAGTGCCATCTCGACCCGCAGCAGCGGCAGGCCGTGGAGCTTGGCCTCGGCCCCAAGGACCCGGGCTTTGGCTACGAGGACGCCGCCGCGGCCGGCCAGCTGACCGTGTTCGACAATGCTGCCGCGGGACAGCTGACGGTCACCACCGTGCCCACCGTCGCGCCGCCGCCGCTGTACACGCGCTTCTACGACCTGCTGGCCGTCGCGCTCGACGGCGACGGGCCCGTGCCGGTGCCGATTGACGAGGCCCGCAACGTCATCCGCGTCATTGAGCTGGCGCTGCAGAGCGCCGCCGAGGGACGCACAGTGGCGTGGTCGCCATAGGGAGGACACCTATTCTTACTCTGCAGGGTGGAACCTGGGACGAGTACCGGGTCCTCCGAAAGTAGACAAATGATGACGAAGAGCGGTACATATGGCGGCCATCAGCACAAATCAACATAAGCATCACAAAGCATCACAAAGCATCACGCGCTCCGACGCTGTCGTGCCATTGTTTCTCCGCACCAGCTGCCGTCATGCTTTAGTCGTTCCTCGTAAGCGATTGGCTCGCCGAAAAACCATTTCATTGTCCATCTTATTTCTTGGTCCGTGGAACTTGTTGAAACATATCAGAACAAAATGACAAGCCCCCCTAGTGCGCTTTCGGAGTATCTAGCAGGCAATCCCCCTGGCTAGTGGGTCTCTCGTTTCCAAAACAATCACACGCAACACTTGCCCTAATACAGAGTACGAGTACTCGTACTGAGCACATTCTGTGTTTGTCTCGTGCTCTTGACGTTGGTCGCCACAGAATGACCCTACCGTTCCATCCACATCTCAAACGCACTTGCCCTACCCATGCGTGCGGCGTCTCTCTCTACCTTGGCAAGTAGATACGCGACGGAAGGAGCGGAGTATGTAGCAACCGCCTAAGAAAAATGGTAAGGCAGGCTCGCATGCGGGCACGCCTGCAGGCACGTCTGGGGGCAGGCGGGCAGGCACACAGGCACACAGGCACACACACAGGCAGGCACGCCTGCAGACACACCCGCCCGCCCACCTGCACATCCTGCGCCTTGCATTTGCTGCCTCGTGAAATTGTCCATTTCCCTCGTCCCACACTACATACACTTTGCCAAGCCACCCAGCACGATCCGTCAGCCGCCAACGCAGACTCAAATCTCCCCCCCCCCAATGTCCGCCTCGCCCATTCTCGTCTGTTTTCTGCCGTGTTTCTCTCAACGGCGCATCGGACTCCAAGTGAGAGACAGTCCCGCATACCCACTGTTGCCGTCGTCTTGGCTTCGGCCCCTGCAGAGTAGCGCGACATTTCACCAACACACTCAAACACTCAACGCTGTTGTCGTGAAACTCGGGCCCTGCCACGCCTGTTGGGTCTACGGACTAGGGCCTACGGACGACTCCGTGACTATTAGCGGCAATCTGCACTCAGCATCGCTGTCATTACGGAGTACTAGCATTAACAGCTAGGATGCATCCACATCGCACACCACAGGACCCACTTCACGGCACCCTGATATTACAGGATTGCATCGCCCTTCTCGTTCCAGGTCGCCGAGCCGCTTGGATCGCAACTCTGGCCCGCCATGAGTACTCGTAAAAAGAGTAAGGAAAAACAGCGCACGGCCTAGAGCCCTATGGCCACCCCTACTCATAATACCCGGCCACATATCGAACTAGGTCTACTACCGATACGGTCACTTCAAACACCGTTTCGTCCTCCTCCGCCTGCCATCCTTCCTTTTCTTTTTTTTTCCGCCCCCTTCCTCCGCATCTCCTCTTCCTCCACCGACTCAGGCTGTGCCGTGTTGGGCCTCTTTTTCAGACGTCGACCGTCCTGGTAATTGCCGAAAGCCGCTCGCTCTTTTCTCTCTCGCCGCAACGAGAGTCTTCTTCGACTGCCGCCCGCTTTCTCTACCGATCCCAGGATACCCTCGTTCTCTACCATGTCTCGACCAATGCGGTCAGGATCTAGTGCATCTGGCGGCCGGGCCGCCATGCCTCTCACCCGATCGGCCACGGTGACAGTGACGACTACCATCACAACTCCCATTTCGCGATATAACCGCCGCATCTCCCGCGACGACATGTTCTTGCGCTCGGAGAACCGGCGGCCCGTTGCCACGGAGCGCCGTATCTCGCGGGACGACCTGTATCTCGGGGCGAAGCCTTCGGCAGCAGCCGCCAATGGTGCTGCCGTTCGCTATCCCATTCGCACAGACAGCGCCGGCCGCCCGCCCATCCCCGAGGAGAAGGCCGACGAGGTTCTCGTGGCCGCCGCATTCTCGCGCATGCGTGTGGACCGGCCTGACTCGACCACGTCTGGGGAGATTCCGATTGGCATGGCTCTCGGCAGCCCGGCTCACCCCCCGCGGTTCCAACGCCCTCAACCGATCTCGCCTGAGCACCCCACCTGGACCATGTCGTCGCGCGTCCCGCAATCACGCGACACTGCCGCCACCACCGCACCCGCGGGCACTCGTCTGCCCTCCCCGAACCCTTCCATCACACAAGCACCGGCCACGGCGGCACCGGCGGCCCCAGCCCCGACCGCACCGGCCTTGGCCCCGCCAGCACCGGCGCTCGCCTCCTCAGCTCCGCTCGTCTCTCCACCCCCCTCCGGCGGCTCCCTGCAGCGAGCCAAGACCACTCGCCGTAAGCTGTTTGGCATCTTCGGCAGCAGGCGACACCAGACGACAGTTGCGTCGCCGTCTGATCCCCAGGACTCCAAATCTGCCACGACTCCGCCCACGGCTCCCAAGGTGGCCAGCCCCATCTCCAGTGCAACCGCCGCCCAAGATCAGCCGCAGCCTCAGACCACCCAGACCATGAATCGCAGCGGAACCAAAAAGTACCGGCCCCTCATCGTCCCCACGATGGAGCCCGACATGGCCCTCTCTGCCACGACCCAGACGTCCAGCGCTGTCAGCAAGGTCGAGGACACCCGCCCGCGGCCCAGTCTTCGCTCCAAGGCATCTGAGCCGACCATGAACCTGCGGGCCGCAGCGGCATCTGCGACAGCCCCTCCCTTGCCCGGCAGCCAGAAGTCGTTCATCGCCACGAGCCCCTACCTCGACATCGACATCCCGGACGTCCGCCTCGAGCGGTACAGCATCATGTTCGGCGATCTTCTTACCCCGCCGTCGTCTGCAACGTCGACATCTTCGCCGTGGCAACCAGCCTCGTCTCTTTTGGCCCGTCGACAGGCCACGCTGGACAAGCTGAAGATGATCAACGAAGGCAGGAAACCAGGGCCCTCAAGACTCGCCCCTCCTCCCCTACAACGAAGCGCCACGCTACCCCAGCCGGCCAAGTCGCCGTCCCTGTCGCTGTTTCCTGCCCGAACGCCGACGGGTGGACCCGGCCACGGCGCTTTAGCCAGCCCTGCAAGCAGCGCCCTTCCATCGCCGCGCTTCCGTTCGAATACGACCCCCATGATACTGCCGTCGCCTACGCCCTCTGCTGCCTCTGCCGTTCCCGTGCCCGCTGTCCCACAACAGCCTAGGCTACTGAACCCCCTACGGGCGAATCCGGCCTCATACACCATGCCGAGACGGGTCGCCACCGTCACAGCAGCGGCTTCCACGAGCCCACGTGCCCTCTACTTCGCGCCATCTCCGTCAAGCTTGTCTCTGGAGTCGCCCGTCAGCATGGAATACTCGCCAGAGGATGATCGGACGTTGCCACGCGCGATCCAGCCGTTGAAACAGACAACCACAGAACCCCAATGGCTGAGGCCGGTGGTGTCGGCAACGCCATCCACGAGATTACCATCCAGCGCAGGCAGCGGGAGCACCGTGGACAGCAACCACAGCAACGGCAGCAGCGACAGCCACATGCTTGGCAACACGATGAGCACCAGTTCGACGCACAGCACCAGCCCCACCGCAGTGGATGGCGAGCAGGAGAAGCTGCTGACATCGGCCGTGGAACTGTCCATTGCGCGTCAGATCAGCATCTCACGCCAGCAGCGCCACATGCTGCGGCCGCTGCAGTCAGGCAGGCCTCTCCGAGCGGCAACAGACCCCGCCGCGATAAGTGCCCTTTCGCCGGGACCACCGACACCTTCTCGGTCGGCATCGCTGCGGCTGGGCCAGAACGAGCACCTACAGGAGACGCGGTCGGCGACGCCGACGCTGGTGCTTGCTGATACGGCCACGAAGATGGGTGGATCCAGCGGACCCGGCCAACGAGGACCGCAGTCCCAGCAGCCCCGTATGCAGCAGCATCCCCTGCAGCAGATGTATCTCACGGCCACGCGGTATAATGGCCGCAGCGTGACTCCGATCCAGCTGGCGCAGAACCGGAAGAGCGAGCAAGTCGTCCTGGAGGCGGCCTAACTGGCTGGATATCATTTCTTTTGTCTCTTTTTCCATTCTCCCCATGCGTTGTCTTCTCTTCCTTCTTCTCCCTCTTCTTGGCAGGACACCAACCGGGGTTTCGACCCCGCTTAGGTTCGACTGGATTCGATGTTTTTCCCTTCTTGCTCCCGTGGAGCGATCCCCAGTGGATTCTTTCTTCTATATTTATTTTGCACCTGTCCTGACAACGGAGCTGGCCCTTTTTTTTTTCTTTCTATTTGCCGTCTTCACTTTTCCATTTGCATGGCCGGATGAACGAACATTATCACCCCCTTGAATACACAGATACCAAGCCAACAAGAGTTTGGCAACTTGATATACAACACGAAACAATGGAAGCGCAAGCTCGCTTGCTTGATCAAACATGGGTTCTACTTTTTCTCCTCTTCGTGACCTGTTTTCCGTGTGACTGGTGGACTCCGTACGGAGGGGCAGGGAATTGTGGGCAGACGAGCATCGAGGCAAAATCAGGTTTGGAACACGGGGTTGGACAGGGCCGCCTTGCCGATTTTCGACGTGCGGCAGCCCATTGCGCATTGAATGAGCATATCTGAGACCGATGCGGTTTCTGGAGGCCGTTGCACCAATCGCCAAGGCCCAGCCCGGGTTGATGTGCACGTGACTCGATCCGGTTTCTCTTGGGGTGGTCGCTTGCGAAAACGGGGGGGAAAGTCCCACAGGCATGGTGTATGTATTATCTTATGAACAAGGATGGATAGCAGTAAAGCTGCCGGTATAGACAAAAAAAAACAGGAAAACAGACGCCGCCCCAGGGCTGCACCATTCTCGGCGGGTTCTGGCGAAACCCCTACATGACCACACAGCACGAGTTCTGCTTCTTTGCTTGGCTGTAAAACATCTTGCTCTGGGCGCTCAGGCCGTCGCTCTTGGCGACGAGGTCGTCGATCTTCTCGCCGCGCTGCAGAACGCTCTCAATGGTCTTGTGCAGCACGATCTTGGTCTCGTCCAGCTGCTGCTGGATCTTCATGATGCTGTCGGCCTGCTGCGGGTCCTGGTACTTGACCAGGTAGTTCTTGAGCTCGGGCATCGACAGGCTAGGCGTGCCGGTAGCCCAGGCGGACCGCGGCTGCTGGGCGAGGAACTCGTCGACGACTTTGCCGAGCAGCTGATGGGCGACGAGACTGTGCACACAGGGTTAGTTGCCTAGAGTAGAGGAAGCGAAAGAGACGAGAGACACATACGCAGGGTAGGCATGGTCGCTGATGATGACGCCGCAGATGCCCTCGCTGCGGCCGTACGCGTGGAAAGTCTATAAAAGGGGTTAACAGTATTAGCGGGTGCGTCCCTGTCCTACGTGTCGATGGCGAGCCGTCGCCAACTCACATAGGCTTGCTCCTCCACGTCCTGGCGCTGGCCCGCCTTTGTCCGCTCGGCCACGGTCCGCGCAAACATGGTCATGAACTCGCCGACGCTGCACCACGTGGTCAGCTTTCCGGGGCACACGATGCACCACTCCGTCCTGCGACGGTCCTTGGTCCATACCTGCCCTTTGTGAAGCGAGAGTAGTCGCTCAGCTCCTTCTCAGAGACCAGCTCGACCGACTGGTTGAGGCCGCCGCCAGTGCGGATGACCTAGAACGGCGTCAGCTTGTCTCAGCGCCCGTCTCCCTATCTGCTCGTCTTCCCGCCCTCAAAATCCGCCCGCGACAGCAAAACGTACGCCAATGTAAAAGAGCTTCATCGTCTCGTCTCTTTTGTGGTTTGGAGCTCTTTCTCTGGGATGTGATAAAGGGGGGGGGCCAGCCGGCTCCAGGTATCGCAATTCTCGAGTGGGGGGCGGAGAGAAGGAATGGATCGGTGGGTCGATGGCTCCGGTGGTCGTGGTCGTTGTGTCTCTGGTTTGGCGATCAGAGGCACGTTCTTGGTGTCGGACGGCCACACCGTTTAAAGGCCGTAGAAGGGGGCAATCACAGCGGGCGTCACATGCCCCGCTCTGACCCCCTCGGCGTATCAGTCAGAGGGTCCAAAGGCGGTGAGGCAAGCCTGTGGCGCATTACAGCAGCCCCATCCTGAATTTCTTATTTTAGAGCTGGTCCAGAATTTTCAATTTCGCCCAACCAAGCATGCATCCAAAAACTAAGTTGCCTGGCATCCTGCTATGACGGCTGCCTGTTTGGAACCGCTGCACCGCCGCATGGGGCCCATCAAAAGGACTTTGCACTCTATGAAACGGACGGCTTCCTAGTACAGCATCGGAGGCCGTTCGCTTAGGTTTGTTTTGGGCCATGGTGTCCTATTGGGGTCCTATTTTCTTTGTTCTGCTTTCTTTTCTGCCTTCTTTCCCAACCCGCCACGACGACCTTGACTGATGTCATGGTAACCGACTTCTGTCTCATACGTTTTCGGTGGTCTGTCGACGAAGGTGCTAGTCACTTTTGGATGGCGGAGAACAAAGCATAGCGATCACGATTAAGCCGGAGCGCCATAGCTGGGCATTTGCTGCCGAAAGGCTGTGGATGCATAGTTGGGGTTTGACTTTGTTGGCCGTACATGAGTTTTGTGTTTCTCGCAGGTTTTGGTCTGTCCCTTGTATCGTAATGGATCGCCCGTACAAACTCGTAGACACTCCCTCCTCACTTCAACACGGTATGGGCGCCGCGCATCTCGAGGTACTGCTCGGCGACCCCCTGCTGGAAGCCGCGGATGTAGGCAAAGACCTCGCTGTTGTGGTAGCGCAGACGTGTCTTGGGGTCGGTGTAGGGCGCGGTCAGGCCGGTGACGTCGCAGTACCGCCGCTGCGGCGCCAAGCTCGGAGCGCTCTCAATGTTAGTGTACGTCACCGAGGGCGCAGACGCGGCGAGCCCGGCGGCCACGGCGGCCGGTCGCAGGCTCTTTTCCAGCACCAGTTTCGACAGGCTGCGGCTGGCCTGCGCCAGATTCGGCGGCAGGCCGTCGCCGGGTCCGAGTCCTGTGCCAGCAGCCACGATCACGGCCGGCGTCGCCGTGCCGCTCGTCGACAGGCTGTCGGCGTCGCCCGCCGCCGCCGCCGCTGACGCCGACGCCTTTCTCTTTTCCGAGCCCCCCGTGCCCGGCGTGTTGGCTCCGCTGTGGTCCTGCGGCGTTGCCGCGGCCGAGGCCTCGCGGCGCGACGCGTCGCCGAGAATCGTCTTGACGTTCTTGTTGCGGCGCTGGTTCGGCCGCCAGGCCGGGTTGCGGAACGTCTTGTGTATGGCGTGGATATCGAGCGACTCGACCAGCTCCTGGTGTGCGGCCAGCGCCGCCTGCGCTTCGGGGGTGGCCATGGTCGTCGAGGGTTGGCGATGCTGGGACGAGGGGAATTGAAAGGCTTCGAGACAGAGGCGAAATAATCTAGAGTGTCACGTGCGATGTCATGTGATATACAGCTCCGGTCTGTCTGTGAATATTACTCCGTACTCGTACTACCTGCCGACTGTCTAGCCTTTTTCCCCTATGCAAAATGTGCCTGCCAGTTCCATGTCTACGCCGAAAGAGTTTGCTGCGTGTCAAGTGCCTTCCGTTTACGTCATCCCCTTTCGTCTCCTAGATCAAGCGAGTCAGATTGGACTGATATCCAAGTTCACATCCAAGGTCACAAAAGCATGTTAGACACTCGCCGGGACTCGGGTCATCTCATGGGCGCGGGTGTCGGGTGCCACTTCGATATCGTCGCCGTCGCTATAGGGCGTGCCAAAGATGGCGTCCATATCCTCGAGCGTTCTGCCTCGCGTTTCGGGAATGAGGAAATAGACAAAGATGCCAGAGGCGACGGTGCAGCCGGAGAAGACAAAAAATAGCACGTTGCCGCTGGCGGTGGCGGCGATCATGTACGGAGTCAGGCGGGAGACGAGGAACTGGGAGGCCCACTGGTTCCAGGTGGTGAGGCAGACGGCCATTTCCTTGATGCGGCTGGGGAAGATTTCGGCGCAGTAGACCCAGGGGACACCAGTCCAGCCGGCGGAGTAGGAGACCTGAGGGTGGGTGAGGACAAGAGGTGCAGAGGGGGGGGGGAGAGGACAAGAGGTGCAGAGG
>RQWE01000381.1:0-18555 GCA_004028395.1 Leptographium galeiforme
CTCGTCGCCCCAGGGCGCGCCGTGGCCGCCGTGGCCGTGGTGGCCGCCGTGGCCGTGGCCGTTGGCCGCAAAGCCGCCGGTGCTGCCGCCCGCCACGCTGCCCTGCACGCTGCCCTGCACGCTGCCGTGGCCGCTGCCGCTGCCGCCACCGCCCGGCTTGTCGCCGCCGTGTAGGCCGACCGAGCGGCCCGTCAGGCTGTCGAGCGCGCTGTTAAAGATGCGCGTCAGGTACACCCAGATCTCCACGTTGCGGGCCAGCAGCTCGCGCACGTCCTTGCGTGCGTGTGTCTTCTCCAGCGTCCGCGCCACCATGCCGGCCACCCTGATCTGCGTCTGCCGTCCCGGAATCGACGGCTGGTCGCTAAAGTGCCCGTCCAGGCAGATCAGCGCCGCCGTGAAGCACACCTCCTCGATCGACTGCTTCGACGAGGGCGCGCTGATGCGGTCCACCGGCGGCACCGTGCCCACGGCCATGGGCGACATGGCGGAACAAGTGCGAGAGGACGGCAAAGACGAGGGTCCAAGGCAAGGTAGCAAGATCGACGGCCTGGGCTCCGTCTGATGGACAGTACGGGTAAAAGTCTGCCCGTCAAGAAGAAAGAAATGACTCTGGCCGGTCGAACAGCGCCACTGGGGATCACGTAAAGATGGGCGTGCAGAGCGTTGACAAAGCAGGCAAAAACACTTTGACGTTGAAATTCCAACTCGTAGAAATGGCATCTGCCGAGCCCCACCGCCCCAAGTCCCCGCCATAAGCTCTGCCCAGCTCTGATGTGGCGCACGGGCCTTAGCCACAGTCGTCCTCGACAGGTACTCCTCGTACTCGTACACGGCCCTAGCTCATTCGCCATCGCGGGGCTATCGGCGCCCTAAAAAACTACCTACACTATCGCATCGCCGACATGTCTGTCCTTTCCCAGTAAGCCAAACCAGTTCCCGTGGGCCACCGTGTCCGGTCTCGCTGTCCGTCTGCCGGCCCTCTGTTGCTCTCCGTTGCTCGTCCCCGTCTCTCGTCCACAATGGCGTCCCTGCCAACCCACTTTGACCGTTAGCATCCCCGACTCTCCCCCTCCATCACCTCTCCTCCATCACCTCTCCTCCATCACCAACAATCTCGTCCCCCCCCCCCCCAGGCCCCGTGCATATTGCCGTCATCGGCGGCACCGGCCTCAGCAAGATCGACGGCTACGAGCCCGTCGCCGTGCTCGATGTCGTCACGCCCTGGGGCCGCCCCTCGGCACCGCTCCAGATTGTCGAGCACCACGGCGTGCCCATTGCCTTTCTGGCCCGCCACGGCGTCCACCACCAGCTGGCGCCCCACGAGGTGCCGGCGCGCGCCAACATGGCGGCCCTGCGGCACATTGGCGTGCGCTGCGTGATTGCTTTCAGCGCCGTCGGCAGCCTGCAGGAGCACATTCGACCCATGGACTTTGTCGTGCCCGACCAGGTCATTGACCGCACAAAGGGCGTCCGGCCCTTTACCTTTTTCGACGGCGGGCTCGTCGGCCACGTCGGCTTCGCCGACCCCTTTGACGCCGGGCTCGCCGCCGTCGTCCGCGACTGTGCCGCCGCCCTCGACGGCGACGGCGTCACCCTCCACCAGGGCGGCACCCTCATCTGCATGGAGGGCCCCCAGTTCTCGACGCGCGCCGAGTCCAACCTCTACCGCGCCTGGGGCGGCTCCGTCATCAACATGTCGGTCCTGCCCGAGGCCAAGCTCGCCCGCGAGGCCGAGCTGGCCTACCAGATGATCTGCATGGCCACCGACTACGACTGCTGGCGCGTCGGCTCCGACGAGGGCGACGTCGGCGTCAGCATGGTCCTCCAGTACATGCAGGCCAACAGCGCCAACGCCAAACACCTCGTCGGCGCCGTCCTCGACCGTCTCGCCCTCCAGGAACACGGCGACCTCGTCCTCGCCCGCCACCTCGCCGGCTCCGCCGTCCAGGCCGTCCAGTTCATGACTAAGCCCGCCGGCCGCGATCCTGCCGCCGTCAAGCGCGTCGAGTATCTGTTTCCCGGGTTTTTCGACTAGACAGAGCACACTGAGAGTAGACTGCACGCGTGCACAGCGCCCTTGAAGCACACGAAAACCAATGAATTGTGCATAGGCCGTCTCCCTCTTCACCCCATCGTATCATCTCATGCTGTTTTGATCCAATGTCCCTGCCACCAGCAGCAAGGAATGAGCTGTAACGCGTACAGAAGCGTACAGACGTACAGAAATCCATACCCACAATCCACATGCAAAAACGCCACCAACTCCAGCCCATCACCTCCGCACGACTGTCCACGACTGTCCTCGACTGTCCTGCTCGTTATGCTCGTCTTTGACTTGAGTCCCGTCAATACCTTCACGTCAATACCCTCAACACACCTCTCCGCCTGTGCTCGTCTTCGAATCCTATACCTCCTCCAATACCCCCCTACATCCACTGACACAACGCCCGCGCCGACCGCTCCGCCGCCGCCACATGCCACGGCCGCACGTCCCGCTCGCCGTCCAGAATGCCCCGCGCCCGCGCCAGCGTGCCCAGACCGCGAAACGCCGACAGCAGCTCCCGCATCAAGAGCTCGTACGTCCGCGCCGTCCCCTCCGTCCGCACCACGTTGACCTCGAGCACCACCGGCGCGTCGTCCCGGCCCAGCCCGCCCCGCTTGACCAGATACCCGCTCACCAGCGCCGGCCGCTGGTCCACCCACGTCGCCGCCGTGTTGAGCCGGTGCGACGCCACCGCGCCCCATGCGCTGTCCGTCACGTCCACCAGCGCCACGTTGCCGTCAATCTCTCCGACCGCGTTGGGATCCGCCCCCGCCGCCGAAAGACTCGCGTCCGCACTCTTGCCAGCCGCGTTGTTGTTGCTGCCGCCGACTGCGCCGCCCGGCGTGCCTGCGACCGCCGGGCTGTTGGCTCCCCCGCCACCGCCGCCACCGCCACCCCCGCTGCCGCCCGGCGTCGCTGGCATCGCGGCTGCTGCCGGCGTCACCGGGTTCGCCGGCGTCGTCGGGTTCTGCTCCGGCGAGAACACGCTCGACGCTTGCGGCGTGGGGGCCGGCGTCGCCGTCGCCGTCGCCAGCAGCGACAGCACCGTCGGCGGCGCCGTCACCGCCGGCGGCATCAGCTCCAGCGACGGCTGCGTGTCCACCGTCACCAGCGTCACGCTAATGTTGGCCCTCGTCTCCGCCTTGGCCAGGTCCCACCACGCCTCCATCTCGTCCGCCTCCATCGGACCGCACTTTGTGATGATCGCACGCCAGTTCACCTTGAGATTCGCCACAATCGCACACGTGTTGTCCCACATCTCCGCCGCCACCGCCGCAAACGAGCCCGCCGGAAGCTGGCCCTTGCGTCCGACCCAGTACGCCGAGCTGAACTGCCGCCACCCGCTGCTGTCCGTCCATGCCGCCGTCAGCCACCGCTCGTCCGTGCTCCGCGCATACGCAACATGGATGCACGAGTTCTCGCGCTGCACGTCCACCGACGGCGTCGACGACAGCCGCAGGTCCAGCATCCGCGGCGGCGGCTGTTCCAGCAGAAACGCCGGCGCCGGCCGAGGCCCCCGCGCCGCCTCGCACCGGTCGTACACCTCCAGCGAGAGCCGCAGCAGATCGGTCGGCGTCGGCACCACCAGCGCCGTCGGCGACGCAAGAAAGCTCGTCGGGATCAGCTGCAGCACAAGGTCGCCCGGCTCCAGGTTGCGGCTCGTCGCCGCGATTTCGTACAGCTGCGACAGCCGCTGGAATGCCAAACAAGCGTCCACCACCGCGCCGCTCACCTCCTCGCAGTAGATAAAGTACACCACCAAGCTCTTGCCCTGGCCATCCTCCGCCGCCAGGGCCTGCGCCAGCTTGTGTACCTGGTCGGCCCCGGTGAACTCGGGACGCGGCGTGGCCGGCCCCGGAGGCGTCGCTGCCGACGCGCCCGCATCAAAGGGCACCATGCCCTCCGTGAAGAGACCCGACTTGCTCGAAAGGCGCTCGTGCGACCCGAGCCGCAGCGACTCGTACACGATCCGCATCCGGCTCAGAAACCCGTTCGCGCTGTCGTCCAGTCCCTCGTAGTCCGGGTACACGCACACGGCCAAAATGTCCTTGGCCCCATGCAGCGGCTCCAGCGCCAACGTGTCCCAAAAGTCAATGGCCGTCGGCGCCAGCGACAGCGTCCACTCGTGCCGTCGGATCTCGACATGCGGCGGCGGGATCTGGAACAGGTTGGTGCGCAGCTGCTCCATCCCGGAGTTCTGCCGCGGTCGAGGCGGCTGCACAAGCAGCGGGATGTCTGGCACGTCCAGATACGGCTTGAGCGAACACCGAGTGGCATCGTCCAGGGCCGCCGGAAGAGCGCCGTGGAGCGTCGCCACCGAATAGCGCATGCGCTGCAGCAGCGTCGCCCGGAGCTTCGCCTTTTGTAGGTCACGAGCCCTGTCCTCGTCAAGGCTGCATCGGATCGTCATGCGCATCACCTGCTGTGTCAGGATCTGGGCCACGTCAATGATGTCGTCGTCCGCAAAGGCCAGCTCGGTGGACGGCGGCATGGGGTCGGCAAAGTACCGAGCGATCGGAACATCCCAGACGCCTTCACAGTACGCCCTCGACAGCTCTGTGGCCGCCTCGGGTGACGGAACCGCCTCGTTCGCCTCCAGCCTCCGCTGCCCAGAGGACACAGTCAACGCCTCGTCGTCGTCGTCCGTGTCCTCAGAGGACAAATCATCCACCTCTGAGAGCTCCGACGACGAATCCCCACTGTCGTCCAACAGACTTTGCGTCTGCAGCGAGCTGGACTTGAGGCCACGAGTGATGCTGGAGAGGAGGGCCGCCCACTCCGGAGACGGGTCTGACGGATGGGCCGGCTTCCCCGTCGGCCGTCGGAAGGCGGTGGGCGACGTTGCCATGGACAAGTCCGACATCATGTCTGCCTCGGGATGGGCCCAGTGGAACCCAAACTTGCCGTCCTGCTCGTACTTTTTGTTGTTCTCGATCATGAAGTCGGTGAACTTCAGCCCCTCGAACCGGTTACTCCGATGCGGTACGGCCTGCTTCGGAGCCGGGTTCGTACTGTTTGTTTTTCTGTCGTCATCCGTGGCCCGGACGCGTTTGAAAACGGTCAGAGCGTCAAAGGGGCTGCGCGGCCGCTTCATCCCAGCCAGCGACGGCTTCCTCTCCAGCGTCGTCGAGGCACGGTCCGTTCCATTGCTCTCGCTCGGCAGGTTGCTTCGCGCGTTCTTCAGCTCGGGCTTGGCAAAGACGGGAGACTCGGCCTTTGGGGGCGTCTTCTCCTTCTCTTCGGGCATTGCTTCGTCCATCGTACACTCTTGGAAGGGCAGCGGCTCGGGCCCATCTGCCAGTGGCGAGGTCTGTGACGGCGTGTCGACCAGGTCCATCTTGTCCGACGTGTCCATGGCCGGTGGCCTGTCTGGTTTCTCGTCGAAGAAGTTAAAGTCCGCGTCCGTAATGTCGTCCCCGAATATATCGGCTCCCAAATCACCGAAAATGTTATCCGGTTCTCCGCTGAAAGGTTCCTCGTGCTCTTCGCGTTTCACCTCTCCACCCTCCCAAAAGTTGCCCAAGGACTCCTCATGGACCGCGGGCTGCCCCGCGCCGCCATCCACATAGTTCGGGGCGGCCGTACCGGCCATATTCCCAGGACTGGAGTTGGAGCCGTCAAAGGTCGGCGTCACCCCCACAGGATTCGGAATGCCATCAGGCGGTGTCGGGTACATGGCCCCCAAAACTGCGGCGTTGGCGGCGGTAACCGCTGCAGAAGCGGCCGCTGCGGCCGTACGATTCGCCGCAGCAGACAGGGGCTGCCTGTCGATCGGTTGCTTGCCCTTGTCGTCCACGAGCATCTGGAGATCCTCCATGGAGACGTCCGCCACTTCTGCCTTGACAGCCGGGTCGTCTTCTCTGGTCTCCTCCAGGTAGGCCTCTCTGATGTCCGCCAGGGGATCGAGCCTCTGGAAGGGGGTAGCCGTCACGGTCGGACTCTCGAGGCTCCAGAAACAGAGCACGGAAGGCCACAGGATGACGGCCGGCTGGTCATTCGAAGCCTCTTCGCCCACGCACATCTCAATGCGTAGCCAGGACGAGTTCTGCAGAATCGCAGGCGAAATTCCCCTGGTCTCGAGCATCTTGGTAGCAAAGCTCTTCCAGCCGTGAGGGACGCCGGCGGTGAGCGATTGCTTTCTTCTTGGCCGCACGACGGCACCGGGTCCCATCGAGGCCAGTGTCGACGGCGGATAGACGCCGCGGACGGTGGCAAAGTTTCCCCAAGGTGCTGTGAGAACAGTGCAGCCATCGGGCGGGATCCCAGCGTAGCAGGCCCATTCCGAGCAGCCCATGCCGGACAGGATGGTGTGGGAAATGTTCATGAGCAGGGCTCCGGCATTGGTGAGGGACACGCGGAGAGTCGCGACCAGTGCCTTGCCGTCCGCCCTGCTCCTCTCGTCCCCGTCCCAGAGTGGATCCAACGGGGGCAGCAAGAGGGTCCGGTTGTTGAGCGGGATAGCCCGGGACTTGGCACAGTACGCAGACGAGAGGCCCGCGAGCACGGCGGCGATGAAGAAGTTGTACACCACCTTGGGGGAGACGGGCATTGTCGTCTTCGGCTCGGACGCCGCCGCCGCCTGTGAGTGCGCACTGTAGGCATCCAGATCCGAGACGGCGGCACCGGTGCTGGAGGCTTGGGAGAGCGGCAGCAGGCTGGGCGGCTGTGGTGCGGCGGCGCTCCTGGCGCTCATCTCGGAGACGGACGCGATCGAGGACGAGCTTTTGGGCGTGTTTACGGCCGCCGAATGGACAGGCCGTCCCCGAAGAAGGGTGCTGGGCTCAAAGACGCCGTCGTCGACAGCATGGAGCTTGTAGGGACCAATGTCCAGAGTGGAGGCGAGCTCCTTGGCGGTGGATCCCATGGCCGAGCCGTCCTTGCGCATGAGGCGGAAGCACCAGATGCCCTGTCGGCGGGAGTCTGCAAACACGAGATGGCCATCGTTGCGGAGCGCTCTTTCGACGTCGGGCGCGGAAAAGGTGTGGATGGACGGCGACGGGGAGACGACGGGTCTGTAGATGCGGAATGCGATGGAGGCGACGTTGCTCTGGATGCGACGAGAGGACGGTCAGTGCTGCATTCAAAGAGGCCGTAGAGACGGGAGACACGGAAGGAGAGGGGAGGGCAGGACGTACGACCACAAAGGTATTGGTCTCATATTCGCCCACATCCATGGCCCCAGATGCGCGGCCACCCCAGCGATGGCAGGTCGCGCGGAAGAGGTGCTCGAGCTGGCTAGACGCCCATCAATCGTGGCTGGACGTGCAGCGATCGGATTGGTGTAGGCCCGGACGACGTGGACGCGATGCAAACGGTCGTTGGTGCGGAGGGCCGTTGCCACGACTTTTGCGCCAAGGGGGGCCTCGGCGGAGCAGCGGCCGACGGACAGCCCGCGGGAAAAGGAGGCGGATCTAAGAATGGGGGCAGGCGCCGGAGGAGAAGGCCTCCATTGCTGATGGCGGGAAAGTAGGTGGTGATGCAATGGGAGCAAGATTTCGTGTCCGGCGAGCCCGACGGCCAGACTCGGATTTCGGGTCTTTCGACTTGTTGGATTCTCAGGTCCTCTGTGGGCGCGCGCTCGCGGGAGGGGGGCGACAGCCAGGCGGAATGGCGGGTGGCGGGCGTAAAGACAAGGCGGCCGAGGACGTCCAGATCAGGAGGCGTCTAGAAAAAGAGGGCGTAAAAAAGTTGGGCGCAGGAGATGCGCAAAGCTCGACAGAGGTGGTTGCTACGACGTAATACACGTCCGACAGGAAGGCACGTTCGACTTTCTGCGCCAAAGCTGGGCCAGGGAAGCAACCGTGCCAGGTGTGCGTT
This sequence comes from Leptographium galeiforme, assembly GCA_004028395.1. NCBI lineage: Eukaryota > Fungi > Ascomycota > Sordariomycetes > Ophiostomatales > Ophiostomataceae > Leptographium > Leptographium galeiforme. Next base: position 7,862 of record RQWE01000381.1, read on the forward strand.
GAGTGGCTACAGCAGCGGGTGCAGGGGGGACAGACGCTTAGGTAAGAATACAGGGCCGTGCTGAGGACTACGCCGGTTGGGACCGAGACGGGCACGTGAGGCGCCCGCTTGGCCCGTTGTGGCAGCTATGCGGAGCCCCCTGGAAGGAGGGAGGGGCAAAAGCTCGATAATCACTATTAGGTAGAAATTTTGATGCTTCTGCTCTGACCCAGCACCGGCACGACTATTTGCGACAGGCACCGTTATTCGAGATGGCGTTGAGTGCGTTGGATCCGTGTCCCTTGTTTCTCGTTCCCTGGCTGTACTGGTTACTGACAATGTGGCGCGACAGACCTCGATTTGTCCAACGGTAGGCTTCCTCGACGCGCAGTCTTTTTGGTCTTTTTGCTGTGTGGGGGGGCAACTTTGGCCGAGATGCTGATACTGACGCGACGGCCCTTTTTGCAGCGGCGGTGATGAAGGATGAACAGGGGCGGCCGTTTATCATTGTGCGAGAGTACGTTTGACGAGAGACGGCTGAAAAAAAAATGAAAAAATAAAAGAACAAGAAAGCAAGGGCCCGAGACTGACAGATGGTGCAGCCAGGGCAAGAAGAAGCGGCAGTACGGCAACGAGGCGGTCAAGTCGCACATCCTGGCGGCGCGGACGGTGGCCAACATTGTCAAGACGTCGCTGGGCCCGCGCGGGCTGGACAAGATCCTCATCTCGCCCGACGGCGACATTACGGTGACCAACGACGGGGCGACGATTCTGCAGCAGATGGAGATTTCCAACCACGTGGCCAAGCTGCTGGTCGAGCTGTCCAAGTCGCAGGACGACGAGATCGGCGACGGCACGACGGGCGTGGTGGTGCTGGCGGGCGCGCTGCTGGAGCAGGCGGCCGAGCTGATCGACAAGGGCATCCATCCGATCCGCATCGCCGACGGCTACGACCAGGCGTGCGACATTGCCGTGGCCGAGCTGGACCGCATCGCCGACGTGCTGCCCTTTGGGCCCGACGACGTCACCAACCTGCAAAAGGTGGCGCGCACCAGCCTCGGCAGCAAGATCGTGTCCAAGGCCCACGACCAGTTTGCCAAGATCGCCGTCGACGCCGTCATGTCCGTGGCCGACCTAGAGCGGCGCGACGTCGACTTTGAGCTCATCAAGGTCGACGGCAAGGTCGGCGGCGCGCTCGAGGACTCGCTGCTCGTCAAGGGCGTCATTATCGACAAGGATTTCAGCCATCCCCAGATGCCGTCCGAGGTGCGCGACGCCAAGATTGCCATTCTCACCTGCGCCTTTGAGCCGCCCAAGCCAAAGACCAAGCACAAGCTCGACATTACCACGGTCGACGAGTTCCGCAAGCTGCAAAACTACGAGCACGAGACCTTTGTCGGCATGATCAACCAGATCAAGGCCACCGGCGCCAACCTCGCCATCTGCCAGTGGGGCTTTGACGACGAGGCCAACCACCTGCTGCTGCAGAACCAGCTGCCGGCCGTCCGCTGGGTGGGCGGCCCCGAGATTGAGCTCATTGCCATTGCCACCAACGGCCGCATCGTCCCGCGCTTCGAGGACCTGACCGCCGCCAAGCTCGGCACCGCCGGCGTCGTGCGCGAGATGACCTTTGGCACCACGCGCGAGAAGATGCTCGTCATTGAGGAGTGTGCCAACACGCGGGCCGTGACTGTGTTTGTGCGCGGCAGCAACAAGATGGTGGGTTTTTTGTGTTTTTGTGTTCTTTTTTTTGTGTTCTTCTTTTTTTTTTTTTTCCTCCCCCGTCTTCCTCCCCCTTCTTCCTCCTACTAACCCCCCAGATCATCGACGAGGCCAAACGCTCCCTCCACGACGCCCTCTGCGTCGTCCGCAACCTCGTCCGCGACAACCGCGTCGTCTATGGTGGTGGCGCCGCCGAAATCGCCTGCTCGCTCGCCGTCGAGGACGCCGCCGTGCAGACGCCCGGCCTCGAGCAGTACGCCATGCGCGCCTTTGCCGAGGCTCTCGACGCCGTCCCCATGGCCCTGGCCGAGAACTCGGGCCTCAACCCCATTGCCACCCTCGCCGAGGTCAAGAGCCAGCAGGTCAAGCAGGCCGGCGGCCGCGGCCGTCTCGGCGTCGACTGCATGGGCCGCGGCTCCAACGACATGAAGGACGCCTTTGTCATTGATCCCCTCATTGGCAAGCGCCAGCAGCTCATGCTGGCCACCCAGCTCTGCCGCATGGTGCTCAAGGTCAACAACGTCATCATTAGCGGCTCCGGCGACGACGACTACTAATCGGCGTGTGTGTGTGCGTCCGTGCACGACTGCCGCCGCTGCTGTATTTTGTCGAGACATTGTGCGCCAGACCGCTGCAGAGAGGGATGTCCCGTGGATCGCCCTTGGCTACAACCACGATACCCGCCTTTTGAGGGGGGCCTTACCGCTGCCCTCCACCACCACCGCCCGTCCCGCCCACGCTCGGGCGTCCCTCTCTGGTTGTCAAAACTGGTCGTCAAAGTGGTCGTCAAAGTGGTCGTCAAAGTGGTCGTCAAAATGGTCGTCAGAAATAAAAAACAGGGGAACAAGACCAAAATACATGTAAATGTGTAGCAACAAAACCCCCCGAGATACAATGACACTGTAGATCCGGCAAAAGCGAAAGAATATAAAAAAAGACCAAAGCGGCAAACATACTCGCTGGCACATGCATGTACACATTTCGTCGTGTGTCCTCGCCTTGCCACCTTGTCGCCTTTCCCCTTTCCTCTCCCTTTCCTCTCCCTTCCTCTCCCTTCCTCTCTCCTTTTCTCTCTCCCCTTTCTCCCTTTCCTCTCCCTTTCCTCTCCCTCTTTTCCTCTCCCCCCCTAAGCAAACCCAAACCCCTGCGCGTTCTCCAGCGCCATCGCCAGCCGCTCCTGCAGCACCGCCCGGTCCCGGTACACCGGCAGCAGCATGATGCCGTAGCACGTGTACGCCGTCGGCAGGTGGCCGCCCGCGCCCGTCTCCTCGCCGTTGCGCTGCAGCACAAAGTGCAGGTTCTTGACGCCGCCCACCGGCACGCGGTCGCTGGCCGTCACAAACTCGAGCAGCCGGCGCTTCATGGCGTCGTCGTAGCGCGACACGATGCTCCAAAAGTCCCGCACCGTCCGGTGGCTCGCGTCCCAGCCGACGTACCGCGTCTGCCGCCGCAGCTCGCCCATGTCCACGTCCTGCTCGCCCTCCACCATGGCCTGCAGCAGCGCCGGCGTCAGGAGCCGCAGCGACTTGGCGTGCAGACACGCCCGGAAGCCCCGCGCAAACGCCTCCAGCTGCGGCCGCACCGACACGTCCGTCAGGTAGTGGATGTAGTCCGACACGTACGCGTTGCGGTTCGCATTGGTCACCATGGGGGCGTCGTCCGGGTTGTCCGCCACCAGCGAGGGCGGCTCGGTTCTGCGTTGGTCCGCGTCTCGGCTCGTGCCCTCGCCCGTGTTCTGGTCCTTTTCTCCGTCTCCTCCCTCCTCCCCCTTCTCCTTGTCACCCTCCCCCCCCTTCTCCTTGTCACCCTCCCCCCCCTCCTCCTCTCCCACCCCCATCCCCTCCCGGATCTTGGGCCATCCCCCCGACGCGTCCATCACCCGCGACACCGGCTGCCCAAACATGTCGACGGAAAACTCATACGTCCGCACAAACACGTCCTCCACCGCCCCCTCCTGCTCGTTCCACTCCAGCAGCGCCGTCAGCCCGTTGGCCAGGTCCGGCCACCCGTCCGCAATGTGGTGCAGCTCCGTCACCGGCTCGCCCAGCAGCTTGCGGTACAGCGCCTTGGGAAACGTCACCGGCAGCGACACCCCATTGTACAGCGCCAGCGACACCAGCAGGCCCACCAGCTCAAACTTGTAGTCCGCCTCCAGCGTCGTCGGGCTGAACCACGTCATGTGCGTCCGCCCGTCCACGGCAAAGGCCCCGTACGCCGGATCCAGCGCCTCCGCCAGCGCCAGCCGGAAAAACTCCTGCTGCACGCCGCCCGAGTCCAGCCCCTCCTCGCCGTCCTCCTCGCCCAGGTGGATCTTGAGCGGCCGCAGCAGCTCCCGCTCCTCCCGCCGCCACAGCTGGTCAAACGCGTCCCGCAGCACCGACGTCCGCCGAATGTCCAGCACCAGGTACTTGGCCGACGCCGTCCGCAGAAGCCCCTGCAGCATCACCCGGTGCTGTGCGTTGACCACCAGACTGCTCGGCGACACGATCGTGTCCATGCGGTTCTGCAGCGAGCTCGACTCCTCAAACGCCCGGCTCATGCGCGAAAAGTTGATCGCCCGGAAATACGACACCAGCCGGTCCGGACTGAAAATGTACGGGTAGTCGAGCAGGTGCAGCCGCTGCTGCGTCGACGGAAACGCGATCCACGACAGCGGCGTCTCGATCTCGTCCAGCCGCTCCGCAAAGAACTCGCACCGGAACTGCGCATCGCCCACCAGCAGGGCCTGCCGTCGCTCAACTGTACCCTGTTAGTCCTCATGGTCCTTGTCACGCCGCCACCAAAAAAAAAAAAAAAAAAAAAAAACATACAGATGGCCTTGGTCAGCGCCAGCGCCCCCCCAAACGGGCTGTCTTCCGACACGTCCGGCCGGCCGTCCCAGTCGTGCAGCATGACGGCCCGCGCCCAGTCGAGCAGCAGCGTCGGCATCCGCGTCTCGTGCAGCGTCCGCGAGGGCACGGAGAAATCCAGAATGTAGGCCGCGTCCACGTTTAGAAAATCCAGCTGGGCAAACAGAGGGTCCAGGACGTCGGGCTCGGCCGCCGCCTGGCTTGCACCGCCGTCCTCCTCGCGGTCCACGGCGTACTCGATCATGTCGTCAAACAGGCGGCGCGTCGTGATGGCCGCCAGCAGTCGTCGGGCCAGCCGCAGCGCCAGGCCATCCGAAAAGGCATCGTCGTACTGGAGACACAGCTCGGCCGGCTGCCGTGCGACGGAAGCACCGGCCGCCAGGCTCACGCCCTGCGAGCGGAGGCGCGATATATCGTACAGCTTCCGCGTGCTGTCGACCAGCGGCGCCGCCGCCACGAGGGCGTGCAGACAGATCGACACCAGCATGCCGGCTTCCCTGTTGGTCAGACACGCGCGCGTCGGCGGAAACAGGTGTCCGGCCGGCGACCGCAGCGCCTGCACGGTCTTGGGGGGCGCAAACAGCGTCTCGGCCGCCATCCACAGGCTGTGGAAGACCAGACTCGGCGCCACGCGCGTCAGCCGCAGCATGCAGTACCAGAGCGTCTGCGTGTCGTACATCTGGCCCTGCTTGGTAAAGGAGCTCAGCAGCGTCTGCGGGTCGCTGAGCACGTAAAACAGGCTCTGCTCGGCAAACAGCCGCCACCCCTCCACCTCTCTCGGCCGCGCAGACGGGCCGCCCAGCTGCTGTTTCTCCTTGCGTCGCAGCGGCCGCGGCAGCCCGCCAACCCGCGTGTGCAGTCTGGCCACCGTCGGCGGCTCCAGCAGGTGCTGCTCGGCCGTGTGGTCGTCCTGTAGCACGTCGCACACAAAATCAATGGTGCTGGCATCCAACCGTGTCAGCGTCTGTGGCAGAAACGTATCAAACGCAGCATCCCGTCCGTCTGTCTCGGACGGGACAGACGATTGTTTCGCATCTGACCGGTCCGAGGACGGCGACCGGGACGACCGGCATCCAAGCTGCTCCAGGCCGCTCTCGCTGCCGCCGCTCTGAAACTTGGTCGACTCGTTTGGCTCCACTCGTTCGGCTGGCTCGGCTGGCTCGGCTGGCTCGGCTTGCTCAGCTTGCTCAGCTTGCTCAGCCAGCGTCCGGATTTCAGCGCTCTTGGGCGCCGGAATGGCATCCTCCACAGACACACCCTCAAAGTACCCAGCACCAGCCAGCGGCGGGATGGGTCGAGAGAGCGCTGCCGGGCTCTTTAACGTCTTGGTCGACGGCGCCATGTGGTTCATGCCGTCTGCCTGCAGGCTCGGCAAAAGCGGAGAGCGCAGGCCGGGCAGCAGCTCGTCGGCAGGCGACTCTTGCGGGTAGGTGTCGACGGTGAGCTTGCGCTGCGTCTTGGCCGCAGCCGGCGTGCGCACCCTGGCTTTGGAGTTGCGCCGCGTGCTGGAGGGACTGGTCGCCCGGTCTGTCGCCTGCTCCGTGATTCCACTGTCGGGCAGGCTGCTGCCGCGGCTGTCATTGTCCGTCGTCTCCTGTGTCGCTGCGGTGTAGGCGGCTTCTGACCCCGTCGACGGCCGTGATTCTATCGGTGCTGCATCCGGCTTGGCCTTGTCGTCGGCGGCCACGACCGTCGGCGATGCCCCGGCCTGCAGCTTCTCTGCTTTTTCCGTCATGTTTTCCATGGCGCTGGGCGTCAGCCATTCCAGCATCTTGAATGCTACCGTGCCAAACATGTTGGCCGCAAACGACCGGTAGTCCTTGCTGACAGGCTTGTCCACAATGATAAACTTTGGCATTTGTCCCGATCGATCCGAGGCCGAGTCTGTCTCGACGGGTGTCGCCGGACCGCGCGTAGAGGCCGTTCTCGGGTCTCTCGGCGCCACGGACGTCTTGGGGCTGACCGGCTCACCACCCTCACGGGGCTTGGAGGCATATTTGGGCGAGAATCGCAGCGAGCGGAGAGCGGCCGGCGGCGTTTTCGGGAGCTGGAGCGCGACGCACAGTCCGGCCTCGGGGTTCTCTTGGCTCGCGAGATGGACGGCCAGCGTGCGGGCACTCGTGGTGTTGTATCGACGGAGAGGGGCGTGGCCGGCGATGCGCCTCCGGTACGTGAAACAGGTCGAGATGTGGCAATCTGGGCTGCCGCAGCCTTCGCGCAGCTGGACAATGTATCTGCGACACGCCGGTCAGTGGGAGCCTCGAGACAAGACACGGCAGAAGCGACACGCACTTTTGCACCGTCAGCTGAAAGTTGTGGCGCCGGCTGGCCCGGTAGATGGCATAGACGCGGCGAGGATTCTCCACGTCCGCCACGAGCTCTCGGAGCTCAGAGGGCGCATCCCACGGCAGCCGCGGAAAAGGCGCCTGTTGCCAGAGCCCGGCGAGCATCTCGGCATCGACACCACGGCCGGCAGGCGGCCGCACAGCCGGGTCCATGGCTGCGGCCGGGGGGGTGTAGGGAACCGAGACACGGCCTGTCGCGTGTTTGTCGGGGAACCCGTTCCGGCTTCAAAGTAAGAGTGCGCCGGGCCGCCGTGAGCGTGTCTCTGATGGCGGTCTCGGGTCTGGGAGCCGCGGAATCGACGGGCAATCCGGCTGCGTCGTTGCACGGCCTTGTCGCGCGATGCAGGCTGGTTGACCCCCAGAAGCAGGTCGTCGGGATATCGGCTGATACACGGCTGACCCAATTTCGGAATCGATCCGCAGCCCGACGTGACACCCGATGGAGCCGCACAATGCCGTGTGCAGCGCTCGTTCGTTTGCTGTGTCGTCAGAGAGGGGGGGCGCGCGTCGGGAAAAGTGGTCTCGTGTCCGCAGCTTCGCCTCAGGACCCGACGTTGACAACGCAAAGCCGCCCGGTCGTTTTGGCGACTCGCCCCCATAATAGGGCCCAAAGGCGGAATCGTAAGAAAACTAGTCCCAGTACGATACAGTACGGACCCAATTACACGCACGGACCATTGGCGTGGTCCAAGCGTCCTGGAGGCGATTTCGATGTGGCACGCAAAAAAAAAAACCGCGGTTGCTGGCATTGCGAAATTTTTGCCATCTCAGACCTCCGGGCGGGTTGGTGGCACGCCGCCTGCCCTCCGCTCGTATCTTATCGTCGACCCCAAATCGACGGCGCTGAACAAAGCCCATCGGTCCTGCTAGAGACTTCCGGTCCTTGCTTTATTAATGCAAAACCGCCGCCTAACAAGTGCCCTAGAAGTGCCCCCACCTTGTGGCAGCCTTCTTGTCCAGTCAGAGGAACAGTAGACGAGGGTTATGTCAAGATCCACACATAAAATGCCAAAATTCCTCCCGTCGCTTCCGTTGTCTCGCCGCTTCACCAACTCTACGCTCAGATTTGCGGCGTCTGGCTGATTGCAGCTGCTCTTCTTCATAGTCGTACCAACCGTACGTCAACTAGTGGCTGTGTACCTCCGTGCCCCGACCGATTTGCGTGCTGCCAAAATCTTTTATACCCCGCCAAGAGTGATTCGCTATCATTCACTGTTTTTTCACTCTCTCTTCTCACTGTTTTCTCACTGTTTTCTCACTGTTTTCTGTTTTCTCTCCTCCTCCCAGTTGGCTCTCTGGATCCAGGGATTGGTCAGTAGGATAGCTAATTGTCGAGCAAAAGATATCTCAGCTGCCTGGTTGCACCGCTGCCGAAACCCAAAGATCGGAATCTGTCGTGCACGATTACGATACTGGTTTTTTTTTCGCCTCCCTGCTGACTTTGCAACCTGCTATTACTGGTGGATTTTTCGCATTGTACTTCAGTCTCGACAGTCTTCACTGCTTTGATAGCATTTTCCACCCCAGACTCACCATCCGCCTGCCATTGCCGTCACTACACTCTTCTGTCCATCGATTTGGCCCCTCTTACGCCCCTCTATCGAGATATCGCAAACCCCCGCCAAGAGAGGATTTGCAAGGATACACCCATCTCTCAGAGCCATGGCGACCATTGCAGCAGGCCGACCGGCCGTCAAGCTGGACGCACCGGCGTCGCACCCCTACAGTTGCAACACGTGCCAGGTTGCCTTCCGGAATAGCGACCTGCAAAAGAGCCACATGAAGGGCGACTGGCACCGGTACAACCTCAAGCGCCGTGTGACCTCTCTGCCTCCCATCTCGTCTGAACTGTTCGCCGACCGCGTCATCCAGTCCCGCGCGTCGACCGCGGCCGAGGCGGACCGGGCCAGCTTCGAGCGTGTCTGCGAAGTCTGCCAAAAGACCTACTACAGCGAGAACTCGTTTAGAAATCACATCTCGAGCCAGAAGCACAAGGCGCGGGAGGCCACTGTCGCCACGCGGGCACGCACCGCGCGGCACGGCGACGATGCCAGCTCCGTCATGAGCTCCACGTTTTCCCTGGGCGAGCCTCACTTGAAGGCCGCTGAAATCAGCAGCGAGGTCGACTCGGACGCCGAGCAGGAGTTCAACCAGGTTGTGGAGAACCTCAAGAAGACCGACATTGGCGCCGAGTCGTCGGCACTGAAGCGCCCGGCCAGCCCACCCCTGTCTGCCGCTGCGCAGTTCAAGGGCGAGCACCCGGTGTCGCAGGAGGCCAACGCGACCGAGACCGAGGCCGAGACCGCGGCCGAGACCGAGGCTTCCGAGACACCAGCACCGTCCAAGACGGCCGAGCCGGCGCACTCGCTGAGCCTCTGCCTGTTCTGCAACTACGCCTCGCCGTCCGTCGTGCTCAACACGGCCCACATGGAGCGCTTCCACGGCATGTTCATACCCGAAAAGAGCTACTTGGTCGATCTCGAGGGCCTGCTGGGCGCGCTGCAGACCCGCATCCGCGACGACCACGAGTGCATCTGCTGCGGCAAGATCCGCGGCGACGTGTTTGCCGTGCAGACGCACATGCGCGACAAGGCCCACTGCAAGATCCCCTACTCGACCCTGGAGGAGCAGGTCGAGATTGGCGACTTTTACGACTTCCGCGGCACCTACTCGGACAGCGAGTCCGACGAGTCCTCGGACGGCGAGGAGGACGACAAGGAGCTCAAGACGCACGGCGGCGCCCGGCTCGGCGCCAAGCTCGGCGCCCGCCGCGCGACCAAGACGACCGCCGGGGACGGCGCCGCCGCCGACGAGGGCTGGGAGACGGACAGCTCGGCCTCGTCGCTCGACTCGGACGACCTCACGGCCATCCCGGGCGAGCACCACTACCACCAGTACGAGCGCCTCGAGAGACACCCGCATCACAGCCAGACCGACCCGCGCGCCCACCACCAGACCGACGGCTGGCACTCGCACGCCCACAAGCACAACCACGCCGTCTTTTACGATGAGTACGAGCTGCACCTGCCGTCCGGCCGCTCCGTCGGCCACCGCTCGCTCAACCGCTACTTCCGCCAGAACCTGCGCAACTACCCCTCCGCCGCCGAACGCGAGAAGCTGGGCATGCTCGCCCTCGAGGCCGGCGACGAGGCTGATGAGGCAGATGAGGCCGGCGAGGCCGGCGAGGCCGGCGAGGCCGACGCAGACGCCATGGAGGTGGACGGCGGCGCGTCCTCAGCCCTCACCCCCGTCAGCCGGGGCGGCTCGCGCGCTGTCTCGACGCGCCCGCCACCGCGCAACACGCTCGGCCTGGCCGGCGTGTCGGATCGGTCCAAGGCCGACCTCGTCAAGACCGAGCGCAAGGCGGTCATGGCCAAGACCATTGCGCAGGACAAGGCCAAGATTCGCTACAGTGCAAAGTCCATTGGGCAGAGCTTCCGCTTCTTGGGCCGCACATGAGTGCCCTGTTGTCGATCTGCATTTCTCATGATTATGTGTTTTAGCAAAAGAGTTTTCCACAATATCTACCCGTACTGTTATCCTGAGCCGTCGTGATTTTCAAACCAGGCTCTGCCGTCGATGCTGTCGTCTCCTGTTTCTTCCTGTGGCTTTGCGAACACCTGACTGAATATGCACTGCTGAGGGTACCATGGATGTAGACCAAACACCTCAACCTCTTGTATCCTTCACTTTGTAGAAGGTGTTTGTCCGCTATCCAACAGAAGCAACTACGCAAAAATCAGGTGTTGTGGCCCTCCCTAGTCACGTGGACTAGCGCGCGCACATATTTCGCCCCTGC
>RQWE01000382.1:4014-18516 GCA_004028395.1 Leptographium galeiforme
CCCCCCCCCCCCCCCCCCCAGAATCCCGACCGCTCTTCCAAAATTCTCTTTCTCGAAGACGAGAACGTCCAAACTGCGCCCCGTCCTCGACGATCTGCGAAGCCTGTACGCCCATCACGTTACCCGTTCTTGGCCGTTCCGACCGTTGCCCGATTTTTTTTTTTTAATTTGTTTGGCTGGCCTCCTTGTCGCCCCTGCCGTTCATTGTTCGGCAATTGGTGTTTGTTTCGTTTGTTTCTTCTGCATCGATCGATTTCCACCTCCTTTTTTTTGTAAGAACTTGTGGTATCCACTATCCACTCTCTCCCTCCACACATCTTCCGACTTCCATGGTCTACAGATGACGGACTCGGACCTTGACGACACCACGACACCACGAGCAAGCTCGACGTTGACGCCATTTCAACCTGCGTCCGCGTCGGACGGCCAATTTCGCCAGCCCTTAACGGCTGCCTGCCTGCTGTCGACGGCCCGGCCAATTCGCCACCGACCCGCGAAGTATCCCGACCACGACCCGGCCGCCAGGGCGTCGTGCGGCATCCCCGACATCCCCGACACCCCCGACTCCCCCGATACACCAGACAGACCAGAAGCACCCAACTCATCCCTGCCATCACCACGCCGCGGAGGCCATGTCTGCCCAGGACACGTCTTTTGAAGCTCTCGCTGCGTCGCCCGGCGCCTTTGCTGTCGACTCGGAGTGGATGGGCGACTCGCCGCCCGCCCTCTCCGTGGACTTTATCCCGAACCCGCACGGCCTCCTTCATCACGTCAACGACCTGTCGCCGCCTCTTGCCAAGAAGCGGCACCCGCCACCAGCCTTTGGTGCTGGTGGTGCGAGGCACGGAACCGATCCTCGCATGCCGGCTGACGGGCTCGTCGGCCTGTCCCAACCGCCGACCACCTCCTCTCCCGAGTCCATGCTCTCCTCCTTCCAGGACTCGTCCTCCGACATCTCGTCCAAGCAGACCTCCATGTCCGCCCTCTCCAGCCTCGTCAGCGGAACCACACCGGCAAAGAAGGGTCGGGGACGGCCACGGGGCGCCGAACGGCCCACCGTTCCCGACACCCCCAAACGTCCCATGGGCCAGACCAGACGCTCGCTGCAGCCGGATGCGACTCGCGCGCCCGCAGGTGACGATGTGATCATGGCCGAGGCCGCTTTTGAGGCCGCCGTGCTGGGGAGTGCGGACGCTGCCCAGGCAGACTGGAGCTTTCGCGACTACCTCCGTCTGGATGACGAGCAGGACCATAACGACGACGACGTCGACCGCGAGGACAACTATCTGCACCAGCAACGGAACATGGGCCCCGGCCACGGGCTCCGCACGATTGACCCCAAGTCTATCCAGCGGACGCCGAGTCTGACGGCCGAGGACGAGCTCTTTGGGGACGAGACCATCCGGAATGCCACTGCGGCCAGCACCGATTTGAGCCCGTTCAGCGGCAACAACCCGTCGCCGTTTGACTTTGTCAGCGCCACCAGCAGCCCCAATGGGGACGAGTCCCAGATCCCGCCCTTTTCGACACCACAGATGTACGCCAGCGTGCTGAATACGAGCAACGGCGAACGAGGCCATGCCAAGGCCATGTCGGTGAGTAAAGTGTCTGTGCGGATGGTGCCGTCTGGGCCTACTGACACGGCGAATGTCGCAGCAATACTCGCTGAGCCAGTCGATGAACAACCTCAAGACGGCCGGTTCCCGCGAGGTCTCGCCGATATCGAACTTTGTGTTCAGTAGCCAAGGCCCGTCGCCGCCGACGTATCCAACGGAGAACGGCGACATGAAGTTCAGTCCGTTTGCCGGTGCCGGCATGCAGTCCATCCCGATGACTTCGAGTTTCATGTTTCCCGAAAGCGGCCCGGCCAGCCCCGACTCGCCCTGGCAGCAGCACCCGAACCAGTCGCAGCCGCAACACATGGCGAACGGCGGCATGTCGCAAATGTCCATGTTCCACCAGGGCCCGCCAGCCGCAACGACGACGGCCGGCCTCGCCAGCCAGCCTCGACGGCCGCTGCGGTTCTTTGTGGGCGTGACGCCGCACAAGTCTCGCGTGGAAACGCAGATCCCGATCATGATCTTCCTGTCGGCTCTCCCGGCCGGCGTCACGAAGCTGCACCTGCCGCCGCACACCATCTCGAAGCCCAAGCTACTGGCAAAGGACCCCATCGACCGCACCCCGGACATGTTGGAGCTGCACACCATGGTGGTCTGCACCAGCGCGATGCTGAACGAGAGCAACCGGCACAAGGCGTTGGAGCGGGCGGCCGCCGCCACGTACATGTCGCGGTCGCCGCCGTCGGATGGCGACACCACCCCGGAGGACGACGACTGCCGGCCGGCCAACGGCGGGGATGTGTGGATCTGCAAGGGCTGCATCCAGCGCGAGCGCAAGCGGGCCAACCGCAAGAAGCTGAAGAAGCCCGAGGACGACGAGGAGTGGAGCCGGGACGAGCACCGTCGGATCGTCATCTTCAACACGAACGAGATCAAGGACTGGCAGCGGCCGACGGCGGCGGCGCTGTCGTCGCTGGACGAGAACGCAGCCGGCAGCCCGATCGAGGCCGTCATCAGCGTGCCGATGCGCATCACCTGCTACTGTCGCCACCACGGCGAGAAGACGGGCTTCCAGGTCATCTTCACGCTCAAGGACTTCCAGGGCAACGTCATTGCCCAGACCATGTCACGCTCCATCATGATCACCGACGACCACAAGACCCCCACGGGTCCGAGTGTCGCTGGGGCTTCAGCCACGGCGCCGTCCTCGATCGCAGACGGCGACATCTCTGCCGGCACCGGTGATGGCCAGGAGACTGCTCCCAAGGCCGCCCCAGCAAAGCCGGCGCCCAAGACCAAAGCACAGCCCCCGCTGTTGGCGTCGGACCTGCCCGCGCTGAAGAGGAACTCGGTCGCCTTCTCCGCGGCACAGTCGCCCGACAAGGAGAATGCATCGGAGGCGGGGGGCGCGTCTCGAACCATGTCGCGTGCCGCTTCGCCCAACGGCCTCAAGGGGCACCCTTCCAAGAAGCGCAAGGCCAACGGAGGGCCGGCGAAGATCCCGACAGGCTTGGCCATGACGCGGATCGAGACCTCCGTCTCGCCGCCGCAACAGCCGCCACAACCGACGCTGCAGAGCTTCGCCAACACTCCCAACTTCCGGGCGAGTGTTGCGTCGGCCTCATCTGCCGGCCCCTACTCGTCGGGCGCCCAGTCGTTCATGTCGTCGACGACAAGCTTCCCCCCCGACTCGATGGCGGCCGCCGTCGACATGGCCCTGATGACGGGCAACTCTGGCGACCCGGACATTGACAGCCTCGTCGGCATGGTTCCGATGGCTACCGACGCGCTCGTTGGCGGGCCGCTCACTCCGAACGGCCACGCGGATCCGGCCGGCGCCATGTCGAACGGAAACACGGCGGGCAGTCTCGGCGACATGGCGATGGCGCAGAACATCTTTTCGGTGCCGGCCTCGTCACGCCCCAGCCGCGCGCCCAGCCCGAATGGGCTCTCGGGCGGTCCGATGCAGATGTTCCGCCAGCACATGTTCCAGCAGCAGCAGTTCCAGCCGCAGCTCGACCCGACCCAGTTCTCGCAGCAGTTCCAAAACAGCCTCTTCAACCTGCCCATGGCCATGTCCCAGCCGACAGCCAGCCCTACCTCGCCCAACTCGGTCATCCACAAGATCATCCCGGCCGAGGGCCCCAAGTCGGGCGGCATCGAGGTGACGATTCTGGGGAGCGCCTTTTACCAGGGTCTCGACGTCATGTTTGGCAACCAGCGGGCCACGACGACGACGTTCTGGGGCGAGAGCTCGCTGGTGTGTCTTGTCCCGCCGTCCGCCATGGCCGGCCACGTGCAGGTCACGCTGCAGCAGCCGAACCAGCAGCGGCCGGCCCAGCCGTTTTCCGCCAACCAGCAGCGGGTCACGTTCAAGTACCTGGACGACGACGAGCAGCAGCTGCTGCGCGCCGCCCTGACCGTCCTCTCGCGGAAGATGACGGGCAAGATCGAGGATGCCCAGGACGTGGCGCGACGCATTATCGGCAGCGAGACGACCACCTGGGGGACCTCGGGCGGTGGCGGTGGCTCGGCGGCCGGCGGCGGTGGCCGGAACCCCGGCGGCTATGCAGCGGGCCTGATAGGCGCCCGCCGCAACCCCAACTTTGAGGCCCAGCTGCTCAAGGTGCTCGAGCTGATCGACCTGGACGACTCATCGAACCAGACGCGCCTCAATATGCAGCGTCGGACGACGGGACACAGCATGCTGCACCTGGCCTGTGTGCTGGGTCTGCACCGGTTCGTGGCCGGCCTGCTGGCGCGCGGCGCCAACCCGGACGTGCGTGACAATGGCGGGTACACGCCGCTGCACCTGGCGGCCCTGAACAACCAGCCGGAGATTGTGCGGCGGCTGATCCACGCCGGCGCCGACCCGACGATGCGGACGCTGTCCGGCCTGACGGCCTCTGAGGTGGCGGCGTCGCGGGAAGTCATCCGGGCCATCCGGCGCCTTGAGCGCCATAACCGGTCACGCAGCGGCGGCTCTCTGCACAGCCGGACGAGCAGCGCGGCATCTCTGCGCTCGCTCTGGGAGCCGGTGCCGATGTCGGTGCTGCGCCGTCCCTCGAACGGGGTCGCCGGCAGCGAGCCGCGGACGGCCGACAACAGCAGCCAGGCGGACGTGGGCTCCTCGACCTACGCAGCCTCTGGCGACGACGAGGAGAGCAGCCAGCAGGAGGAGGGGGGCGACGAGGAGTGGCTCGACATGCGGCGAGATTCGCCGCCGCGAGGCCTCGGCCTGGGTCTCCACGGCCGTCGCAACACGCGCGACGCGAGCCCCACGGCCCTCATCCCATCTGCGGGCGCGACGGGGGCCGGTGCTGCGGACGTGCCGGCGGCATTGGCATCGCCGGCGGCGGCAGCGGTCCAGGCGATCAAGGAGCAGTTCACGGCGCAGATCCAACAGCTGATGGCGCAGATCCCGCCGATCCCCAACAACCCGCTGCCGGACTACTACCAGGCCTACCTGAACTCGGCCGCTTTCCAGCGCATCTCGTCGCTGGTGCCCAACATTGGCGGCGGCGTGGGCGCGCGGCCCACGTCGTCCGAGGCTGGCGGCCACCGGGGCCACGGCGGCCTCGGCGGTCAGGGCCACGGCGCCAAAGAGCTCGAGGGCCGTTGGTGGGATCTGTCGGCGCTGCGGACGGGCGCGGCCGCGCCACCGCCTTCCTACGAGGAAATCTTCCCACAAAAGGGCGACGTGAGCGACGCCCTGGACACGAAGCAGGCGACCGCAGCAGCAGCCGCGGCCGAGGCCGAGGCCGACAGCAAGTGTGCTGCTCTATACGATCAACCGGCGGACCAGGTCGCAGAAGAGCTGTCGGAACTGGAGCTGGCTGAGCTGGCCGAGCTGGCTGAGCAGGACGAGTCCGAGCTCGACCTGACCCAAGCCGAGGCCACGCTACCGGCTCTGCTGCAGATCGGCCGCAAGCACCAGATCACCAAGGAGCAGCAGGAGAACTTCCGGCGGGCGCACCAGGAGAAGCGCAAGGGACTACGGTCCGACACTCTGCTTTACACCGTTTGGGTATGTTTTTTTCTTGTTTTTTCTCTTCTTTTCTCGTTTCTCTTTCCTTCCCACTTTCCACTAACATGTCCCAGATCCCTATGCTGCTTATCGTGCTTCTTCTCTGGGTTTCCAACGCGCTGGCCTGGGACTTTTTCCCATCCGTCACCTTCAACGTGCCCTATACGACGAGTCTGGGTCCGGCTCTTCGGCCGACGGGAGAGAACGGCGCCAACCGTTTCAACGGACAACGGGACAAGGCCGTCTTGGACTCACCACCGACTGCAATTGCGGTGGTGCACCAAGCCGGCGGCCGAGATGCTCTAGATGACGTTCTAGAGGGAATTGTGGCCTAATTCGCTTCTGTTTTCTTGTTCTTTTCTGCTGGGTTTCGTTTCGGCCTTTTTTTCACATTTGTCTTTTAAGCATCGGCGTGGAAGATCTTAACTGGAAGGAGCAAAATTTTGACGGCTTGTATGTACGTGTTCACGTTGTTTTATTAACAATAATTGGCTATGGCTACCCAGTACGTCGTGAATCTTGCAGTGACCGTGCACGTGATGTTGGGCGCGAGCTATGCATAGGTGTTGTGGCACACCGCCAAAATGTACTGGCAGAAAAAAAGACAAAAAATAAAATTAGTGAGAAAAGAACTTTTGAAAGACGCAGAGACGCTCGAGTCAAACCAAGCTTGTATATCACCGCCACTACCGAACACAGGGACACAATGGCAGCGGCACAGACAAAGACCAAGGGCAAGAAGGCGGCTGTGGCCTCGACTCCAGTGGCTGCGCGCAAGTCGAGCAGAATCTCCGACCAGAGCGTCGCGAAGCGGAAAGGTGAGATGGGTTCCGGCGAGAGGAGCAGCAGAGTGCGTGGCTGACCCATTGTTGTAGCGGCGGAGGATGCATCGCCTATTGTGAACAAGAAGCGCAAGGCCGTGGAGCCGGCCGTGGAGAAGCCGGTCGAGAAGCCGGTCGAGAAGCCGGTCGAGAAGAAGGCGGCGACCAAAAAGGCAGCGGCCAAGAAGGCGCCCAAGGAGAAGGAGGAGAAGGAGGAGGATAAGGAGGAGGGGACACCGGTCCCGGTGAAGAAGAGCAAGAAGGCCGCAGCGAAGCCGAAGAAGGCGCCCAAGGCGGCCGAGCCGGCCGAGGAAAAGGCCGAGGAGGAGAAGTCGAAGGCGGCCGAGGTTCCTGTGGAGGAGGCGGTGGGCGACGAGGCGGCGGAGGAGGACGACGACACGACCAAGGCGCTGGTGCATGAGCTCGACAGCGGCGACGAGGGCGAGGGCGGTGCGAGCCTGTTTGAGCCGGGCCAGGACGTGGGCAAGGCGCCGGTGGCGGCGCTCAAGAAGGGCACGACGACGGCCAAGAAGGCGGGCAGCACGGCGGTAGTAGGGCCCGTGTCGACGGCGTCGTCAGCGTCGGGCGGCGTGGTCTACGTGGGGCGGATCCCGCACGGCTTCTTTGAGCACGAGATGCGCAGCTACTTTTCGCAGTTTGGCGAGATCCGGCGGCTGCGGCTGTCGCGCAACAAGCGGACGGGAGCGAGCAAGCACTATGCCTTTATCGAGTTTGGCGACGCGGACGTGGCGACGATTGTGGCCCAGACCATGGACAACTACCTGCTGTTTGGGCACCTGCTGCGCTGCAGCGTGGTGCCGCCGGAGCGGATCCCGACGAACCTGTTTGTGGGCGCCAACCGCCGCTTCAAGGTGGTGCCGTGGAACCGGCTGGCGGGCCGGCAGCTGGCCGAGCCCAAGACGACGGCGGACTGGGAGGCCAAGATTGGCCGCGAGACGCGGCGCCGCAGCAAGCGCGCCAGCCTGCTCAAGGACAAGATCGGGTACGAGTACGCGGCGCCAGAGCTGTCCAAGAAGGCGGCGGCCGAGGCAGCGGCCGAGGCGGCAGCAGCGGCGGCGGCGGCGGCGGCGGCAGCTGTCGTGCCGACGGAGCTGGCAGAGCCCATGGACCTGACTGAGCCGGCGGAGGCCGCACCAGAAGCCATTGAGGCGCCCAAGGCGGCGGAGCCGGTCATCGCCGTCGAGGCCGCCGAGGCGCCGGTCGAGGTGGCGGCGCCGAAAGCCAAGGGCAAGAAGGCCAGGGCCAAGAAGAGCAAGGCGTGATTGGGCGGCTTCCCCTCCCCGAAAATGGATCTAGGCGTTTATACATAGTATTTTTCTTCAACTTGAATGCATGTGTGCTCATAGCGAATCTGAGACGCCAAAGAGGAGAAGTAGTTTCTCGGGACGGAACCAGGATTATAATGAGTGCCAATATATTTTGATCTCCTTCGCCCTCGTGCACCCTTTGTAGGGTGCAAGATATGCCACAGGTGACACCATGCGCGATGGAACACGGGCCTGAACCTGGACAGACGAAGTTTTCAGTTTGAAGAAGAAGAAAAAAGAGAAACGCGAAAAGCAGCGGAGACGGGAAGAAAAGGCACAGTAAAGTGGGTCATGACTGTGGCTGAGCGCCACAGTACACTGAAAGCCAAAGGTGCATTCTAATAGGCGTTGGCCTCGATTTCACAAAGCACTGCACAGGCTTGACGGGCCGGATAAGAAGTGTAGACAGCTCCTGCTGGCCCTGCCATCATCGGAGCCGCTGTCGTCGGGTTTCCGGATAAAAAGAGCCGGCTTCCCTTTCATTGCCCCTGCTGCGTGCAGGAGGATCGAAAGCTGGCCTTGCTCGTCAGCCCTAATCCCCATTGTGATACGGAGTATTAATATAGCGTATGATTCCAAGGGCGGTGAGCACGGCCAGAGAGCTGCTTCCGTGTGCCGCCGCGATGTCGGCCTTGTCCGTGCCGATCCCACGGGAACGGTGGAGGGCATCAGTTTCGTCCACCCGCACGGAGTGGTTGTTTGCTCTATAAGATGGTGCCCCACACTGCCCCACGAAAAGGCCTGCTGAAATACGAGTGCGAGTACGAGTACTCGACAGAGCCAGCACGCTTCTTGTTGTCGCCATGTACGAACGAAAAGGCCGTGTGCTCCGCAAAGTCACCACTAGTATCTTACGATGTGAAGCGAGCAATACGAGTACCCGTGCCTGTCTGGCCGTCGTGGGATCCAGGCTGGTATGTGGCTTGTTTCTTTTGTCTCTGCAGGGAGAGTGGGTCCCATATTTCACCTACGTTTTGGCCGTCGAAACAAAACAGGGCATGTCACCAGACAAGGCCAGGCGAAAAAAAAAACAGGGAACACAGGGGAAGAAGGCGCGCTCGACATCCTTCATGTCCTTAATTTTAGCCTGGTGTAATGCCCATACGCTGTTTTGTGTCTTGCAGTTCTGAAAAAGGAATTTCGGTTGCACCAATCAGATTGCAGTCTAGAAGACAAATAGCGGCAAGCCGAACGAGTTGGCGCCTGCAGAGCCAAAGCCCATCCCCCTAAACCCGCTACACACGCCTTTGTCGCGGGAAGGAACACGTCGGCGCAGCTGCCGACCGTCAACGACATCCCAATCTGCCGTGCACAGACGACACAAAACCCACAAGCCGACCGTCTCGCGCACAGGACCATTGTCCACGACCCCCGAGGCCGCCCTATCGTCTGCAGCCGAGTGTGATACGACCTGACGCAGCGGGCGCCGACCAATCGCTTCCCACTGCAGGCAGCCAATGCGGGTTGGCCTGGCATAGCGGCCAGCGAAGCTCCTCCTCCTTCGCGACCAGCTGTCCTCTGCCGGAAAAAGTCTGCCCGAAAAAAAAGGCCAGACGGCGACAGCGTGATGGCGTCGGTGGCATCACCCACACAGCAGCCGGGCGCAGCACAGCACGGCGGCGCCGCGGCCGGCGGACCGACTGGTGTGTTATTCTTTCCGAGGGCTTGGCTGAGGCAGACCTCCTAGCTGACGCGCCTCTGTTATACAGGTGCCAAGAAGAAGAACAAGAAGAAGAAGTCGGCGGCGGCCAAGGCGAGCGCTGCGACCACCGCATCGGCAGCCGCATCACCAGCAGACGTGGCCGAGACGACAGCGCCACCAGCACCGGCCGACAGCGCGGACACGGCGAGAGAAGCGCCCGACGAGGACGATGCGGACGTGCCGGACGTACCGGACGTGCCGGGGGATGCACAGCTGACCTCGGCCGGACAGGGCGACGGCGAGGAGGCGGCGGCCCAGCCGAGGGCGGCCGTGACGAACGGCAACGGCCATGCACGGCAGGCCTCGATGGCCAACGGACACGGAGACGCGGAGACGGCGACAGAGCAGGCCGACGAGACAGACGAGACAGACGAGACAGAGACCAAGACCGGAACACGGTCAATACCACATCACGCCGCCCTGGCACCGGACGGCGACGGGGGCGGCGAGGCGGCACGGCTGCGACAGCAGGTGGCGGCGCTGCAAGAGGCGCAAGCGGCACAGGCAGAGGAGGCGGAACAGCTGCGGGCGGAGCTGGAGGAGAGCGAGACGGGGCGGGAGCGGGCGGAGACGCAGTACGAGAACCTGCTGGGGCGGGTGGAGAAGATCAAGGAGTCGCTGGGGGAGCGGCTGAAGCGGGACAAGCAGGAGCTGGAGGAGGCCAAGGACCGGATCGAGGAGCTGGAGGGGCAGAACGAGGCGCTGCGGCAGGGCGGCGGGGCGGCGGAGGCGGCGGCGTCGGAGGCGGAGGGCGAGGTGGCGCGGCTGGAGGCGGCGCTGGAGGCGGCGGAGCGGGAGCAGAAGGCGCTGCGGGGGCGGGCGCAGCTGGCGCAGCAGAACTGGCAGCGGGAAAAGGAGGAGTGGGCGCGGCAGATGCAGCAGGTGCGGGCGGAGCTGGAGTCGACGAGCGGGGCGATGGGGGAGTGGGAGGTGATTGCGATGGAGGAGCGGTCGCAGCGGTCGGGGCTGACGGAGCGGGCGGCGGACCTGGAGGAGCAGCTGGCGGCGGCGCGGGAGCAGGCGGAGCGGGCGGCGGGCGAGCGGGACGCGGAGGCGCGGGCGGTCGACAGCCTGCAGCGGGCGCTGCAGGAGATCCAGGAGGCGCGCAAGCGGGAGCTGCGCGAGATGGTGGAGGCGTCCGAGGCGCAGCTGGAGGCGGACAAGGCGCGGGTGCAGGCGGCCGAGGCGGCGGCGGCGGCGGCGGCGGCCGAGACGGCGACGCTGCGGGCCGAGATGGAGCGGACGGCGCCGTTTGAGCGCGAGGTCAAGGAGAAGAACCTGCTGATTGGCAAGCTGCGGCACGAGACCATTGTGCTCAACGACCATCTGACCAAGGCGCTGCGGTACATTAAGAAGAACAAGCCGGAGGAGAATGTGGACAGGTGGGTGGTGTTTGATTTTGATGCTTTTTGGTTACGCTTTTTTGGTTACGCTTTTTTTTGCCTATCCGTCCTTCTTTCCTCCCTTCTTTACCCCTCTCCTCATCGTTCCTCTTCCCCCCGCTAACCCCCACAGACAAGTCGTCACGAACCACCTGCTGCAGTTCCTCGCCCTCGACCGGTCCGACCCGAAAAAGTTCCAGATCCTGCAGGTCATTGCCGGCGTGCTCAACTGGACGGAAGAGCAAAAGGAAAAGGCCGGGCTGGCGCGGCCGGGCACTTCTGGCCACGGCCTGCGGCTGCCGCCGTCGCCGTTCCACCGCACGCCCAGCACGCCGTCGCTCAACGCCGAGTTCCTCGCCGAGCCTGGGTCGGCCAGCCGCGAGTCGCTCGCGGACCTGTGGGCCGGGTTCCTGGAGCGCAGCGTCGAGGAGGCCGAGTCGGAGACGTCGGCGCCGCCGTCGCGCAAGGGCAGTCTGCCGCGATAGTCACGTGACTGGATGGTTCCTGGCTGGGAACATGGTAATAAGCGCTTTACAGATATAGCCTGCGATCATCAACATCAATTCAGTAAATTGGTCTGCTTTCTCTTTTTTTTTTTTTTTTTGGCCTGTATAGAGCGCCACTGTCGCAACCCCCACCCGCCTAGACCGGCACGGCGTGTTGCACGTAGAGGTCGGCGTCGCGCTCAATCTGCTGCATGTCGAGGCGGTTGAGCAGGGCGTCTTGGACGCCCTCGACGACGTCGCGCTCCTCCATGGCGGCGGCGACGAGGGCGACTTCGCGGGCCCAGTAGGCGTGCATGCGGCCGCGCAGGTCGGCGTCGCGCAGGGTGGTGTTCTTGACAATGGCGGCGGCGTTGAGGCGGCTGCGGGCGGCGGCGAGAGCGCGCGTGGCGGCGTGGAGGCGGGCGGTCGGGCCGCCGCCGGGCTCGACGGAGCCAAAGAGAAGGAGGCGGGCGAGGGCGGCCCGCTGGCTGGGGGGGTTTGTGGCAGTGGCAGACGTTTGGCCCGGCGTCCAGCCGGTGGCGCAGCAGTAGAGCACGGCGGCGAGGGCGGCCAACAGCAGGCCGTCGACGGCGCCGCGGGCGCGCTGGGCGGACCAGAAAAAGTAGGTGAGCTCGCCGGCGCGGGCGGCGCGGGCGTTGGCGTGGGCGTTGTGCGTGGCCAGCAGGGCGACGTCGACGGCGGCGACCAGCGCAGCGGCGACCGAGGCGGGGACGTGCCAGCGACGGACGCGGGCGGCGGCGAGGTCGTAGGCGAGGTCGGCGGCGGCGGCGGCGGCGGAAGGCCCAGATGCAGATGCAGATGCAGATGCAGATGCAGTTCCGGTGACAGGTCCGGTGACAGGTCCGGTGACAGGTCCGGTGACAGGTCCGGCCGCCACCCCCCGACGTCCCAACAGCGCCAGCGGCGACGTGGCAATGGCAATGACCACCAGCACGGCCAGGTGCTGCGCGGCGAGGCCGATGAGCGCGTAGTAGAGGTAGGCCGTCGTGCTGGCGGCGGCGCCGTCCTGGCCGGTGCCGGCACAAAAGGGACAGCCCACGAGCACGTCGGGCCCAAACTGCAGATAGGCCAGCCGCGACTCGAGACTGGCAAAGCGCGCCCGCAGCGCCTCGTCGGCAGCCGAAAGCTCCCGTCGGGCCGCGAGCCGCGTAAAGAGCACGTCCGTCGGCGTCTGCAGCCGCGAGTCCGTCACGACAAGCACATTTTCCGGCAGCGACGGCCACCACCAGGCCGACAGGCTCGAGGGCAGCTGCGGCAGCAGGCCGGCCGAGGCGAAGCTCAGCACGGCGCCCAACACTAGCAAGCCGAGCACCGCGGCCGTCTGGCGTCGCAGTGTACGCGCCGTCTGCAGTGTCGGGTTCTCTTGTTGCTGTTGCTGCTGCTGCTGCTGCTGCTGCTGCTGCTGCTGCTGCTGGCGAGCTGCGGCCGTCTGAAAGCGACGGAAACTCGCAAGGCCTTGCGTAAACAACCACGGCCCAAAAAAGATGAGCAGTTGCTTGAGGCTGGCCGTGTTAGCAGGACCCAGTAGCGAGCCCCATCGTGCAAAAACTCACGTTCCCCAGGGTATCTCCATGGCTGTTGCGACGTGTTTGTGGCCGTCACTTGTCAAAGTGGCCCATGAAACGGATACACGACACGTTGATCGGCCTAACTGGTTTCGTGTCCAGTGGCGTCTGCCAAAACCACGTGACCAAGTGTAGTGGGGCTTCCGGGGCCATAAATTGAGAGGAAATTTTTGTACTTTTATATTTTTTTCGTTTACCAAAACTCCTTTTCACAACCATGTAAAAGTTTCTGCTTCCCCGCGCGCAACTGCGAGCCACCGGCCATGACAGGGCCAGCTCCAGAGGTTTGTATTTTTTGATGCATTGCGCTGCATTGCGCTGCATTGCGCTGCATTGCGCTGCATTTTGCGCGAACCGGATGACGGGCACTATCGAAGCTTTGCCGGCCTCCCTCTTCTCGAGGGAGTAAACTATCCAGTGGCCGGCGGAGTCAATATGAATGCCCAGAGCGAACCCAAGCACTCTGCCAAGAGTCATCTCACGTCGTGTTGCAGGACCTCCATTGCGTTTCCGTGGAGAACTACTGCGTCAAAATGATGAGAGACATGTTGATTCGTAGCATTGCGTAAAGCCTTAATTACGGCTTGCGGCCGGCGTCTGAGCGGCCGGCGTTCTGGTCGTCTTCGTCTTGCTTGTGGACAGCGCCGTCAGCGCGACCACGGCGTCCCGCAGCAGGACGACCACGCCGGAGCAGGCCAGCTGCCACGACGTGATGCTGACGCTGCCGCGCGGCGCGCGTGGAAAGGCGAGCAGCCACTCGGCGTAGGCGGGAAACCAGCCGTGCGGCAGCCAGAACATGGGCGCGCGCGACAGCCAAAACGGCAGAAAGTACGGCAGGACGCGCGACAGGATAAAGAGGAAAAAGGTGATGGCGCTGTTGAGCTTGTTGCGAGAGGCGTCGAGTCTCCGATCTAGGGGGGGGGGGAAAAGGGTCAGCACACACAACACACCAGACACACCCGCGACCTTGCCCAACTCACTGATCGCCTCCATCTCCCCCCGCAGCTTGTCGTGCCGCCGCCGCAGCCGTGCCCACTTGGCAAACTCGTCCTGGCTGCTGGTCGCGTTCAGCTCGCGGCTGACCTGGAGGAGTTTGGCATACACCGCGCGCTGCTTGGCCAGGTCGGCCGACCACGTCACGGGTAGGCGTTTGTAGACGTTCCAGAGCTAATGGGCCAGACGGCCAGGTCAGACAGGGAACCAGGAAAAAAAAAAATGTCGCATACGTACCGCAATCGAAATGGTCGTGGCATCGATCCAACGGGCCAGCTGGGCCACGATCTCGGCCACAAAGACGACGAGCAGGAGCGACGGCATGGCGTCGTGTCGAGGAAACGGGACGCAAGACGCGCGAACGAGAGTGCAGCTGGCGGGCGCAGCGGGGAAAGGCGATGCGGCGTGGAGGAGAAGAGAGAGAGGAGCGAGGTTTGGCAGGTGGCCCAAAGCAGCTATGATTAGGGCATTTATGGGGTAGTACGGAGTATTCACTGTGCGCTAAAAACCGTTTGTTCGCGTCTCATTCGTCCAATCGTCCGCTGCCACCATGGAGCTGAGCTTCCTTCCCCCTCGTCTCTACGGAGTCCTCGTACTCTTGTCCTTGTCCGCCCCCCCC
>RQWE01000383.1:0-18479 GCA_004028395.1 Leptographium galeiforme
CCAGCCACGCCCGCACCTCGGGCAGCGCCCGCGCGTTGACGTCGGCCGCCGGCACGCCCGCCACAAACAGCGACGTCGCATCGCGGTTCGTCGGCAGCTGGCCCAGCAGCTGCAGCGCGCCCGCGTACGTGCGCGGCCGCGCCGCAAAGCGACGACGGGCGGCGGCGGCGGCGGCGGCGGCGGTGGACAAGCGTACCCCAGCAGGCGACATGTCGACCGGCGTCGGCGGTCCCAGTGGCATCGTGTTTGTGGTGGCGTGGTAAGAACCTGAACTCGAACCCGCCCTAAAAGCTGCCCTAAATATTGGTAGCTTTACAGGAGTCGAGCCTGTTCTGACATGTAGAAAGAGAAGGACCTTGAAAGATGGCCTTGAATCCGGCCCAAATGAAATTACGAATCCGTCATCTATCCGTCATCTATCCTGAATCTATCCTGAATCTTTCCTGAATCTTTCCTGAATCATTCCTGAATCTGTCGCGCAATCTGAATCCAGCCGGATGCCAGTCCTACCAACAGCCCCACCTACATATACTGCTTTAATCCTCCTCCCTTCAAGGCAAGATGGCCGAGCGGTTAAGGCGCTAGCTTCAGGTCCTCCTGAATCTTCACAGAATTGCTAGTGTGGAAACACGCGTGGGTTCGAGTCCCACTCTTGTCATATATTTTTGATTTTTTTGCATTTTCCGAAACTGTCTATTTTTTTCCTCCTCTCTTTCTCTCTTCCCTTTCCCCCCCCCCTAACTCATAATCGTCAACAACATCTTGCCCAACACCTGCACGTCCCGGTCCCCCCGGTGCACCGCCGGCGCCTTCTTGTCCAGCCCCATCAGCCCAAACACGGCCGTCTGCGCCGACCGCGCCGAGTACTCCATCGTAAAGGTCACGTCGCGCTCCATCTCCACAAACTGCCCCAGCAGCCCCAGATTGTCGCTGCCGGCCGGCCGCACGTCGGGCCGGTCGCCGTCGGTGCGCGTCAAGAACGGCGCCCCGATAAACGGCATCAGACACGGGATCGTGGTGACCGCGCCCGTCGTCGTCACCGGCCGCCCGTCGCGGCCCGTCGTCTGCAGCCGCGGCGGCGCCAGGTGCAGGTGCGCCAGCAGCTCCGCGAAAATCTCGGCGCCCGTGCACGCCATCATCGGCTTGCCCACGTACAGGCCCTCCTGGTCCGGGTACAGGCCGTAGCCCCAGAGCACGCGCACGTCGTCGGGCTGGCCGGTAAAGTACGGCTGGTGCGGCATCGTGATGGACATCATCCAGGGGCTGTCGCGGAACGTGATCAGCGGGCCGTTGCTGTTGCTGAAGCTGCTGTGGCTGTGGCTGCTCTCCGTCTCGGCCTCGTCGGTCGAGTCGCTCTCGAAGCCGGCCCACGTCTTGAGGTGCTCAAACACCGACACCGCCGTCCCCGAGAGCGTCACCGTAAACGACAGCCACGCCGACTTGGAAATGTGCCCGTAAAACGCCTGCGGCCGCCCAAAGGCCGCGTGGTGCCGCGGGTTGCGCGCCGGGTCCGCCAGCGCCCGCCAGAACCGCCACACCGGCCCCGGGTCCGCCAGCACCGCCTCCTGGCTCGGCAGCGCCGGCGGCGCCCGGTCCTGGCCGCCGAACCGCATGCTCGCCGTCATCGTGCCCAGCGTGATGAGCACAATGTCGTGCGGGCCCAGCACGACGGTCTCGGCCGGCGCGTCCCGGCGCTGCAGCCGCAGAGCCTCCACGTGGATCGCGTCGCTGTCGGCCAGGTCCACCCCCGTCACCCGCGTCTCGTACCGCAGGTCGACGCCCAGCCCGCGCAGGTGCTGCTCCAGCGGCTGGATGATGCACTCGTAGTCGTTGAGCGGCGCGTGGTCGATGCCCTCGAGCGTGCTGATGTGCGCAAACTCGTGCAGGAACCGCAGCAGGTACCGCCGGAACTCCACCGCGCTGTGCCACGGCTGGAACCCGTACAGGCTCGCCCACACGTCCCAGAACTTGGACTCGAAAAAGTCCGGCTTGAAGTGCGCCTGGATCTGGCCCGGCCCGATCCGCTCCTCCCGCTCCAGGATCAGCCCCAGCAGGCCCATCCGCTCCTCCGACCGCAGGCCCATGCTCTGCACGTCCACAATCTGCGGGCCGTCCGGGCCCGCCGCCACCAGACGCGCCGGGTACGACGTCGGCTTGCCGCCGTCCGCGTCGTTGTCGTCGCTCACAATCGTGCCATCGTCGTCGTTGTCCCCCGAGCCGCTCGAGCCACCACCCCCGCGGCTCCCCTCCCCCCCCTCCTCCCCCTCCTCCCGCTTCGCCCCTCGCACGTCGTCCAGCACCGTCCGGCCCGCATTCCGCGCCGACGGCACCTTTCCCAGCGTCTCGTACAGACACCGGTACGAAAAGTTGAGCTTGCGCGCCGCCAGAATCACATACCCCCGCTTCCACTCGTCCGCCGACGTGCCCCCCGACTGGCTCATCGATCCCCCCGGCGCCGCCGCCGCCTCGATCACGTGGATCTGCGCCGCCGGCACCCCCGCGTCGTGGTACAGATGCACTGCCGCCGTCAGCGACGCGATCCCGCCCCCAACCAGATACGCGTGCGTCCGCTCCGGAGGTCGCGTCATCGTTTCCCGTCGTCACCGCGCTGCCGCTGTGCAAAAGGTAAAGAGCTCAGCTGGTTCTGTCCCGCCCGCCCAGGCGCATCGCGATCGCCCGCGTTTATATGCCGTTTCCCCGAGTCGCGTCAAAATATCTGCTGCGCAGCATTAGCCCATCCCGCTGTCCCATCCGGCTGTCGTCAATTTTTTTTTCCCTTTTTTTTTCTTCTTTTTTTTTTACCTGTCCTGCCGACGGACCGCCCTGCACGCACCGTGGAATGTTACCAGTCACAACCGGCCCGCCACGTCCATCGTATGATGATGGCTCTCTTTTGCTCCTTTTTCACAATCACCACCACCCCAAAACGGTTATCGCTCACTAATTCGCTCGCGCCCACTTACGTCACTCTCGGTTCCACAGCGCCACCGCTGCATCGCAACTCCCTGAAACGGTCCGCCTAGTCGCGTTGTCGCTCCTCCGTCAGGAAGCTGCCGTCGTACTCGTAGCACCCCAGCCGACCCACCGCGGCATTTTTGCGTCTTGCGTCGTGCGTCTTTCCGTTTGGGGGGATTTCTGCTCCTTGCAATCTCATCTCGTGCATTCTCATTCATTCTCATGCATTCCCAATTCTCACGCTGTCTCCATTCAGCATCTCCAAGCGCGATCCCCGGAACGGCCGCCGCCCGTGCCTAGCCCCCTCAACGGCTGCGGGGTTTGCATGTCGCCATTGCCATGCTCCAATGCCGTGCGCCGATTTTCGGCCATCGGCGGGCCTCTTGGCCTCGTGCCGCCAAAGCCCAGAACCCATGCGGCGCTATAGAAAGGCCCATGTATCATCGGCCCGCCGTTTTGCATCCTGCCCGACGACCACACCGCAACTATGGCCCCCATCCGAGTCGCCGTCCTCGATGACTACCGGGCCACCTCCACCGACGCCCTGGAAAAGCTCGATCCCACCCTCTTTGACGTCACCGTCTTTCGCGACACTCTCCTTCCCTATGGCCATCCCAACACGCCCCAGGATGACAAGGACCGTCTGGTCCGGCGCCTGGAGCCGTTCCAGGTCATTGGTCCGTGTCTCCGTGTTCTGTATCGTCTGGCCCCCTAACACCCACAGTCACCATGCGCGAGCGCACGCCCTTCCCGGCCGCCCTGATCGACCGCCTGCCCAACCTGCAGCTGCTGACGACTGCCGGCACCCGCAACATGGCCCTGGACCTGCCCGCCTTCCAGAAGCACGCCATCCCCGTCGCCGGCACCGCCGCCGCCGCCCGTCCGCCCGGCGCCCCCGACAGCACCACCCAGCACTTTATTGCCGTCCTGCTGGCCGCCGCTCGCAACGTCGCCGCCGACGACCTCTCCGTCAAGACCGGCGGCTGGCAGTCCGGTCCGCCCGTCTTTGGTCTCGGCGGAAAGGTCTACGCCACTGTCGGCCTCGGCCGCCTCGGCGCCGAGACGGCAAAGATTCTGCACCAGTCCTTTGGCATGCGCGTGCTCGCCTGGAGCCCCAACCTGACCCAGGACAAGGCTGACGCTGCTGCCGTCGCCGTCGGCCTGCCCGTCACGTCCGCCGACGGCGCAAAGACCTTTCTCGCCGTCGACCGCGAGACCCTCTTCCGCACCGCCGACGTCCTCGCCATCCACGTCGTCCTGTCCGACCGCTCCCGCGGCCTCGTCACCGCCGACGACCTCGCCCTCCTCAAGCAGGACAGCATCTTTGTCAACACCTCGCGCGGGCCCATTGTCGTCGAGGACGCCCTGCTCGACGCCCTGCGCCACGGCCGCATCGCCCGCGCCGCCATTGACGTCTTTGACGTCGAGCCTCTGCCCGCCGACAGCCCCTGGCGCACAACCGCCTGGGGCCGCGACGGCCGCAGCCTCGTAGTCCTGACGCCACACACCGGCTACGGCGAGCGCACCGCCCTTGAGAGCTGGTACCACGCCCAGGTCGACAACATTCTTCGCTGGAAGAACGGCGAGCCGCTCGAACACCAGTTGGTGTAAGGACAAGGACGTTCAAAAAGTCGGTTCATGGCCGTTGCCATTTTTACGAAACGAAAGGAAATGGCACGGGATGACGGGGAGAAGGCACTCCTTTAAAATTCTGTTTTTGTAGCTCGTGGCCTATTTTGCAATCGTTGCCGTTTTATGATATAAAATGGACGGGATGAAGCATTTGAATTATCGGGGGGGTTGAAAGAGTGAGAAAGGCTAAACGCAATGGATCTTGATCAGTCTGCTCAAACCCGAGGGCAGTGGTTTCAGAGGCTGCTGCAGAGGAGCAGGACGGCGAAGCATAGCAGAGCCTGGCATACAGTCTCACTGCAGCCAAGGGTCTTGCAGAAGCTCTTTGGCGGTAGGACGAGCTTCTGGATCCCAGGTCAGGGCTCTCCGCATAAACTGCAGGAACTTTGTATTGTCCTTGAGCTTGGCCTCGGCTGCGTCCAATGATCTGTGTTTCGGAATGGGCACAAACTCGCCCCAGTTTCCTTGAAAATGGAATTAGCCATCGTCTACACCGGAAGCTCTTTCTCTCTTTTCTCCTTACCTTGTTCGTCCCAGTACTCGAGAGCTCGCCTGTGGTGCCGCTGAAGAAGAGAAGCTGGCGGCGGGCCGAGTGCTGCAATCATCTCTGCGAAATGAACGCCGTCCGAAAAGCTACCGTCTTCTTTCTGGGCGCTGAACAGCGTTTTTCCTTGCAAAAGATCCCATGCCTGTCATCAGCACCGAGACAAATGCTGTTTGTTTGCTGTTATTCTCTCACCGTCAACCCGCACTCCAAATGTCCACGGGATAGCTCCATTGGATGTGCAGCAGTGTCTCGGGCGCGCGATACATGATGGGCATAATGTCGCCAGCATGCGGTCCAGGGCCAATGCGTGTTTCGCCAAAGTCGGAGAGCAGAAGTGGTCCGACTTGGGGTGTGAGCAGGCGGGAAAAGTAAATGGTCCTGTCTTTTGCTTGCTTCCGGGGCACGGGACTAGCAAACTCGTTGTCTTCGAGGGCACGGAACATGGCATTGTCGCCGGCTCCCAGAAGCAGGTTGCCGGGATGGACGTCTGCAGTGTGAGAAGCAGGAGCTGTGACATACATAAGGTAACTCACCTGTATGCACGCATTGCGCTTTGGTGTTTAGGAAATCGAGAGCTTGGAGGAGCTCAATGACGGCACCTTTGACGAACCCCTCGTCAAATCCACAGCCCTTCATAAAGACCGTGTCCATGTCTCGGAGACTCACTTGGGAAGCCTCGAGAGCCAGTGCCTTGTGCTTTCCATGAGCACCATCGATCAGAAAGGAGGACAGTAAGTTTCGAATGTTCTTGACGCCGGGGTGCGAGCTGGGAAGAATACTTTCGAGGCGTTGGTAGAATGGCAGCTCGCGGTGTTGGACCGAGTTGTGAATGTAGACCTTCGATGCAACATACTGGTGTTGTCTGCGCTCGGTCAACACATGACTTCTTTGGACCTGCTCAAATTCGCTGTGCTCACTCCAGATCGCGCGCCAGCCAAATCGTCGAAGACGAGCCAAAGCCGAGCTTGGCTATAGTCTGGAACCGGCCGGCAAAGACCTCGCCAAGGCGAACGGGATAAAAATGCTCCGCACGGTATTCAGGCATGCGCTCCTCTTCCATGAGTTGCCCTGACTCGATGGTGTCAAATCCCGACTTGGGAAAAGTACGCGGCGTGGACCGGGTACGGCCAGACCACACGCTGAACTGCGCAACTGAAGAACTGAGCCTGTGTGAAGGTGGCACTGGAAAGCGGCGCCGGAATTAGATAGTGGGAAAACATTGAATGATGTTGGGACTCCCAAGGCTTTGCAACCTCCGAGGGGCAGTCTTTTGTAGAGTCATGATGAGTCCTTTTAACAGAAGATGAGGTTGGCTGGTGGGAGTAACTAACGGCTGGCCCCGACGGATCTTTTACCAGTACATTTCGGGCGATCCGTGCCGCTCGCTAGATCAAGGCTGTTCTCTTGGCAATATGTTGGGCGCTTAACCCATCTCAATTATTTTAATATTTTAATATTTTAGATCTTTTTAACCCTTTTGGTGTTTCAAGGATTTTATAATATATTAAAATAGCCACGAACTGCAGGCAGTAGCACTTTGGAGGAATGACTATGGGGGTTTCCAGTCGCAGTTGATTACAGCATGCTACATAATACAAAATGGCTCCTTTGTTAATGCTCCTTGGCTTTTTATTTTATTTTGTATTTCATCATTTCAAGCTACTTCTCGAGTGCAATTTCTTCATTTATTTATGAGAGAATCGCACACTCTTATATCGCCGTCCCGCATTTGAGCTGCTACATATTGTCCCTCGTTTGCTAAATTCATCTTCCAACGCCTCTAAAGCGTCTCACCCGAACACTCCATCATACTCCTCCTCAAAATCTTTAAAAGCCCCAGCCGCCTCCGCGGTCCTCGCGCCGATCTTCATCCTCATCGTACCGTCGTTCACCTCCACCGAAGAAGCCGCCCTCCTGCCGGGGCTCTGGGATCTCCTCATCTTCACCGTACTCATCTCGAGGCCTATCGTCCCGTCGTTCGCCTCCACCGAAGAAGCCGCCTTCCTGCCGGGGCTCTTGGAACTCTCGGTCTTCACCGTATCCACCTCGGGGCTCATCGTCCCGCCGTCCACCCCCACCGAAGAAGCCGCCGGGACTGCCTTCCCGCCGGGGTGGCCGGTACTCCTGCTCTTCACCGCCCCATCTGGGCGGCTCCTCCTCGCGGCGCTGGCCTCCCCATCCACCCTCTTCGCGCGGGGGGCCGCCACCCCATCCTCGCTCTTCCTCTCTGGGAGGGAGTTCCTGCCTCTCCTGACGATACACGTCCCCGCCGCCTCCCCAACGACGCTCCTCACTCCCTTCATACCCACCACCGCGGGACGGTCGCGATTCGGTGCGCTCCTGATACTCATAGCCCGTCGGCTGTTCCCCGCGTCCGTCTTCGTCCTGCTCATAGCGGCGGTAGTCGGTGCGTTGCTCGCCGTCCGGATACTCGGTGCGCGTGTACTCCGCCTGGGCATATCGCCTGCTGTCATCACTGCGGCCGTACTGCGTGTAAGTCTCAGTGGAGCCTCCGTCGGCGTCCCGGCTGCGGCTAACATCGGGAGTGCTGGTCTGCTGGAAGCCTGAACCGAGGAGCGAGCTGGCTGCCCCCAGGAAATCCGTCTGGCTGGAGCCTCCGCCACCACCACTGGCACTGTTGGACAGTTGACCGAGGAAGCCACTCAGACCACCCGAGCTTGACTGGCCACCTGAAGATCCCCCCGGCAGTTGGATGCCGGTTTGCTGCTGGACGAAGCCCGACACGCCAGTGGTGAGGCCACCAATGATAGCGCCGGCCGCCGCGCTGGCAATACGGTCTTCCTGAGACTGCTCGCCGGCACTGTAGTTCTTATGCATGCCGAGCGGATGCCCACACCCATGACCAGAGTCCTCGACGCCCTCCTTGTGGTTTTCGCCGGCCTCGACACCTTCACGCGAGAGCTTTCGGCGATAGTCCTCCTTTTGCTCATCAGACAAGTCCTGCCACCACTGCTGGACAGACTGGAACATGATGGCACGGCCTTCGGCGGCACCGTCCTCGCCCATCTCGCGCTGGGCGGGATGGTGCATGACGCCGTAGATGATGCGATTCATCAAGGAGTTGAGGTTGATGGATTCGTTGTCCCAGGCGTCCATGAGCTGTGGCACAACCCAAGTCAGCACCTTGCTGGCAGTTTGGCCGGCGATTTCGTTGAGAATCTAACAGTGTTAGCGGCGGTCTCGAGACAGCACTGGGAGAACGCACGTTGCTAAAGTGATCCTTGGAAAGCATAGAATGCGTAGGGTCAGAGCAGTCATCATCGTTGAAGACGATGAGCTGCTCCTTCACGCTGCTTTGAATGATTTCAGACGAGCCGGTCTGCAGCTCGTTTTGGATCTGGTGGATGACAGGGACGACAAAGGGAGCAATGACCGAGAAGACAAAGACGGACAGCTGGTCCTCCAGCTGCTCGACAATCTTGGGGAGAATGGGAATTTTCTCAATGGCCTCCGTGATGGACTTCATAATCTCATCATGGAATTCAATGGCAGGCATGATCTGGTCAAAGATTTCCTTGATTTTCTTGGTGTATTCCTCGGGCTCAAGCGGGGAGACAGTCATCTGCTGCATCTGTGCGGCGGCGGCGTTGTTCTGGATGTCGTCAAGCTTCTGGGTCTCGCTCTTACCGTGGAAGAGACCGCTGGGAATCATGTTGAGAAGGTTGCGCAGGAGGCTTGTGTCGCTGGTCTGGCTGTTCTGCAGCGTTCCCTCCAGCTCCTGGATTTCGTTCTGGGTCAACTTGTCCGATACTTTCCGTGTTAGCAGCCGATATATTTGCCATGAGGGAGAGGCACTTACCCTCGCCAGTCACAGAGTGCAGAAAGTCCACACCACCAAAGGTGCCGGTGATAACGGGGTAGACTCTGCCATTGGCGCCCCGGAGACGAATCATGGTGTTGCGTCCGACGTGGGGGAAGACCTCGGTCTCGCCCATTTCGATCAGGGCAAGCTCGGTGTAGTTGCTGTGGGCGAGGAAGTCTGCGACGTGTCAGTGGTGAGCGGGTGTGGGGACGTCGTTTGACATGCCTTCCAAACAGTGTAAGCCGGTGCCCATAAGACGCAGAGCCTCGTAGAGCTCAGCCTTGTTATCAGAGTTCCGGTATGAGCGGCCCAGCTCAATGGAGCGGGTGAAGAGCTTGCGGACGTGGTAGGCGCTGGTCATGATGTTGGCATTCTCGTTGGCGATGTAGTTCTTCATGCCGGTTTGCGGATCGATGGCGAGCTCGACGCTCTCGTTGATGGGACCGCGCAGACGGGGGTCATACTCGCGGGCATCAACGTTGTCGGCATAGTTCTTGGGGTTGTCGATGTGGTCCTCGGGGCGGTAGCAGCCGAGCCGGTCGGCGGTGACCTCGAACTCCTGGGAGCCGTAGCCAAAGGTGAGGAAGCCGAGCACGCAGAGCAGCAGGCGGATGGCCTCGGCGGAGACGGCCTTGACGGTGCCGACATCGATGGCTTGGCTATAATCGCGCAGCCAGTTGCCAAAGTAGACGCGGGAGACGGTCAGCTTGTCGAACTTGCGGCCGCCTGCAGCCCGGGCCATGAGCAGCTTCAGGAGCGTGTCCTCGATATCGCCATGACGCCCTGCGGTAGGGGAACAAGGTGGGTTAGCCGGGACAGCCAGGAGGAGCTCTCTGGTGAAAGTGGTCACTAACAGTTCTGGCCCTCAACTTTGGAGACGCTGGCAATGTTGCCGGCACCAAAGGCGTGAGCATGGCGGACGAATAGGAAAAAGAGGACAACCCCCAGGAGAGGGGTGGGCTTGAGAGAGAACATCAGGCGCTACGTTGTCTGAGGCGAACAGGTCAGCTCTAAATTATCACAAAGAGGCCGCCGCGGGGTCCTTACCAGGGCAAACAGAGATGCGGGAGCTCCGGAACGACTCAGAAGCAAGTCAGACTGGGACGCGGCACGTCTCGGCAGCGGACGGGACAGCTATTTTCGGAGGAGTGAGAGGGTATGTGAGCTGGAAAGGGAACAATGTGACGGGGCATAAAATAATTGAGGATAGAGACTGGGGACGAGAGCGAAATTGGGATTGAGGAATTTCTGTAACAGCGCCAAGATGCCAAGAGAGCAGGAACGGGGACCCCTCCTTCCTGGTTTGGCGACGATGAGCTGACGGCAGGAGGGGCACGGCAGCGACCCCGTTTGTGGGTGTTTGCGCAGTGGCGCAAGGGCCTCCTGTGTGCAAAGAGCTGTGTGACATGGCGACACGAGCGGTGGGCATTGCGGGCATTACGGGCATTACGGGCATTGCAGAGGCACGAATGCAGCAGCAACGGGACGAGAGGCAAAGGCAAAGAGGCAAAGAGGCACAGCGGGACAGCGGGACAGCAGAGGCCAAGCAGCCAAGGCCATTATGAAGCATAGCTTGAGGCCAATGTGACTCTAAGCTGATGGCGCCGATACGAGCGCGATAGGTGGGCTGTGATCCCAGAGACGGCACAGAGCTTGTCGTCAAGATGGACGTGGCGCGGCGAACGAAGGAGGGGGATCGCTTCTGCCTCGTCGCGCGACACGTGATACCTGCAGAGAGCAGCTGCACAGAAAGAGGCGCGCGACAGGACCGAGACTTTTGATAAGAACCAAGAGCTCACTACGATTCCGGCGACGTTGCGCGTTCGGCTCGTGCCGCACGCCAGTCGTCCGCTAAGTTGTGAGTGCCAGCGGCCGCAACGGTTTTTTTTTTTGTGTTGGCATCCGGCTCTTTGCCTCTTCTGTTGCGCCATTCCTTCCGGGTCGCCGTCAGCTTAGGCCATGAATGACGCAGACAAGCTGGGCGGGGCGCTGGTCTGGCCCGTGGCTGGCGGTCGCTCTTCTTCGCGCTCGGCGCCAGCCAACCAGCAGGCGAGACTGCAGCTCGAGTCTGGGCGGCTACCCAGGTCTGGTCCATGTGCAGAGGCAGCGCAATCGTCCGACGATCTTTGGCATCTTGGATTTTCTGAGCATCTCTGGAGCATTGTCTCGAGGGCTTGCCTTGCCAGAGCATTCTGTCTGAGGAGAGCGTCGCCGTCTGCCAGAAGCTTGCCGTATTTTGGACAGACATCCTCACGGGTCTCTGTCGCAGCGCTGGCGAGCTCGGCCATGGGCCTTTGCGAGCGGTAAACAAGAGGGTTTTGCGCAACGCGATGCGCCCGGCGCGACGCGCGGGTTGCAAAGGCGGGTGGGCGGCCATGGAATACGCGAAATCCAGTCTACGACACTGTCGGGGGCCGTAGCGGTCCAGGCAGTGTGTTTACGCAGTTTACGCTGTAGAAGTAGGCGGCGCAGAACGAAAAACAGGCATAGGCTTGTTTTGCGACGGGTTTGCGACTTTTTGCGAGGGCGCCGCTGAAGATCAGCGAGGGAGGGGGGATGCCAGGGTACTAGGAAATCAGCAGCTCTCTGCGGACGAGAAAAAAAAAAGAGGGGGGGGGAGGACGCTGTCGGCACAAAGTGTTACAACGGGGGGGGGGGGGGACGCGAGTCCTGCCCTGCACTGACTGGCTGGGCGGCCTGCTAGTGAAATTGGCCCGTCGCAGCAGCGATTTTTTCGGTGATGCAGCGGTGTTCCGATTAAGCCCGAAATGGCGCCAAAGCCCCAGGAGCTGCAATCAGTAATCAATAAGCGGCATAGCGTACCAGAGAGAGAGCAGCACAGAAGGGGGCGCGCGCGCGCGCTCAGCAGATCAGCACTTTGCAGGGCGCTCGTATCACAAGCCCTGAATAGGGCAGGTCGTCTGCGGCCCTTCAGCGGCCTTTTCATTGGGCGGTGACCCCAACTGGCGCTGGAAAAGCCCGCGTGCCCAAATCCGTGGCACCTCGGACAGCTGGGCACCACCGGATCCTACCCACCCCCCCTCCAAAGTAAGACTGGCTCGTATTATTCATTTAAGAGACTTTTGGAAAGATACTCCGTAGAGGCGCCCCCGCGACTTCACTCAAGGCTCCAACCCGGGTCACTCTAGAACAGCACGGCGCCCTTTCGCGGCGCATTGCGCCCACCACGATCGCGCCTAGGCCAAAACACAACCGCACAGCAGCAAATAAAAAATCGCAGCAGATCCGATGCGCCGCCCAACATTGCGCCTCCTGCAGGGCGCGGGCACGCAAGACCAGCGAGCCGTCGCCGGCCGACGTAGCATGCGACAAGCAAGGCCAGCCGTAGCAGAGGTACACGCGAGGCGACGACGAGGTATCGTGCTGATGGAGAAACTCCTGGTTCAACAAAAAAAAAAGAGGAAGGGGGGGGGTGCCAGACAGGTTTGCTGCAGGCCAGAGGGCACTAGTGGCATAAAGGAAAGCCCAGCGTGCGCGCGCGGGCGGGTGCCTATGGCCAAGGACGAGGCAGGGCTGCATGGCGAAAAAAAAAAAGGGTAGGCCTCATTCAGCAGGGACGGCGCTGACTGCGGCCGCAGGAAACTGTCCCTGGGCCACCCCTTCCAGGAAAAAAAAAAGTGTAAAAAAAAAAGTGGACAGACAGCGCGCGCGCTCAGCGCGGGTCAGAGAGGAGGGTCAGCGAACAGCAGCGGGCGAACAACGAACAACGGACAAACAGAATGAAAACTCAGGGCGACAGGGGGGGTGCCTGGGTGGTGTCTGGCCGCCCCTACTCCTACACACCCTAGTAAAAGATACGGGCGGTTACTGCCCACCAGCGCCCGCGCGAAAAAAAAAATGAAAAAAAAAAATAACCACACAGAAGGGGTGTGGGCACCCACTAAGAATGAAATGACCAAACGGAAAAATGGCAAAAAATGGGCAGGGCCAGAGAAAAATAAAATAAAAAAAAGAGAGCGAACCAAAACAAATCAGCGCGTCTTCGCCCGAGCCCCCCAGCCGCCTATAACTGGGCGCAGGCCCCCCAGCCCCCCCCCCTCGCGCACGCCCAATTTCCCCTCTCCTTCTGTTTCCTCTTCTGTCACCCTCTGTGTCTGCCCTTTACGCTCGCAATTCTCCAGCATCAAAACAGCTAAACAGCGTAAACGGTCGCGACATCCGCCCATCGCCACCAACCCGCATTCTTTTCAGCGCGTCAAACGGGGAGCCCCCCTGGGACCACTGCACAGACAACAACAAAAAAAATGGCACGCCCTTCCAAGAAGCAGCTCGCTGAGGCGGCCAAGGTCGAGGCGCCGCCCAAGGTCATTGACATCGACAACTTTATCCGCGTCCGCGACTCGGTGAGTGCTGCCCCGCCCTGTTTTTGCTACTGCTTGCTTGCTTGCCTGCCTGCCTGTCTGCCTGTCCCATCTCTCTTCTCCTACCCTTGCCCTTTCCCTTGGCACCTCGCTCGTCGTCCCCCACGCCGCAGCGCCATCGCGTCGCAATCGCAAACCGCCTTGCTATCCTTCACCCCATTTCCATCACCGCCACATTTTTTGCTCTCTCTCTCCCCGTCTTGTCGTGGTCTCCACGACGCCAAATCCCGACCGCTTTCACACTTGTTCATGATCAACATGATCTCCATCGAATCGCCATGACTTTTGCATCCACAAACCACATTTATCCAAATGATTTTTGCATCGACTGCATCCACTTCTGCACCATGGCGTCCTTGTCACGCCTTGTGTGGTCGCACCTGCTAACAGGTTAGGTCTACGCTCGTCTGTCCACCATTCAGGACCTGCTTAAGACGTTCTCCACGGACTACTTGCGCCAGACGAACCTCTTGCTGGGCGAGGGCACGGGCCTGGAGCCGCCGGCCGAGTTCAACGGGTTTGAAAATGCCATGGGTCTGCTGCCGAACCCGGCGGTGCTGATGCCGCCGCTGGCGCCGGCACCGGTGGCTCCGGTGGAGGAGAAGAAGGAGCGCAAGAAGCGGACGCACGACCCGAACGCGCCGAAGCGGCCGTTGACGCCGTACTTTCTGTACATGCAGACGGCGCGGCCGATCATTGCGAGCGACCTGGGCACGGACGCGCCCAAGGGCGCGGTGCAGGAGGAGGGCCAGCGCCGCTGGAGCACGATGAACGCGTTTGACAAGGGGGTACGTGGATCTTTCTGCAGGATGGCACGCGGGAGAGAGGGAGACGCGAGACACGTGCTGACCAGACAGGGCTGGGACCGGGCGTACCAATACAACCTGCGGCTGTACAACGCGCGGGTGCACTCGTACAAGTCGGGCAACGGCACGGCGCGGCTGATGACGGACGAGGATGCGCTGCGGTACGCGGACGAGTTCCACATTCCCATGCCGACGAGCAAGGAGGTGGACACGACCAACGACCAGGAGGCGATCGCGGAGCAGCTGCAGCAGCCGGCGGCGGACGAGGAGGAGGAGGAGGAAGAGGAGGAGGAGGAGCAGCCGGCGGCCAAGACGCCCAAGTCGGCCAAGAAGGCGACGGGCAAGCGCAAGACGGCGACGCCGGGGGCGGAGGCGGAGGTGGCGACGCCGGCCAGTCCGGACAAGAAGCGCAAGCGACCCTCCAAGGTAACTGAGGAGAAGGAGCCGGAGCCCAAGAAGTCTGGACGCAAGAAGGCTAAGAGCGGCTAGGCCTTGCCGCGTGTGGCTGATGCGAATATTGATCCTGCCCTGTTGGGTGTCTAGCTGTGGAGAGGTCTGCTGTCTGGCTTGTCTGTACGGTAGCCCTGGACGGTGACGACGGCGACGATGACGGGGAGGGGGGACAGGAATGTCTGCGTGTTCTTTATCATGTGCCGTACGGGGTTCTGGATGCTCTGGTCTGTTTGTTTTTTTTTTCGTTTTTATTTTTACGATTGGGTCGTGGCATGTCTGGGCTTTTCATGGGAGGGGGAAAGGGGGGGGGGGGGGGAGAACCGAGGAGGCTCGGACATGTGGCAGATGATACCAGTTCTTGCGAGCAGTAGGATGCTAATGACCATGCGAGTGTAAAGAGGGCCTCGACGTGAGAACTTGGGTACTTTTGCGTACTTTTGCGTGCCACCTAAAAAACCTAGTACACAAAAAAGGGCTGGGTCAGGGCCAGCTCGTCGCTGGGCGCGGCGACGCAGGGCTGGCCGTCGGCGACGACGGTGTAGGCCTCGGGGTCGACGCGGACGTCGGGGGTGGCGCTGTTGAGGCGCATGTCCTTTTTGGAGACGGAGCGGCAGGCGCGGACGGCCTCGACGCGCTTGCGCAGGCCGTAGGAGGCGACGGTGCCGGCGTCGAGGCTGGCCTGGCTGACAAAGACGACGGAGGTTTCGGGCACGAGGGGCGCGAACATGGGGCGGCCGAGGACGGGCTGGACGGTGGGGATGGAGGCGTTGGGGTCGCCCATGTGGGCGTGGGCGATGAGGCCGCTCTTGAGGACGAGCGCGGGCTTGGTGCCGAACCAGGCGGGGTCCCAGACGGCCAGGTCGGCGAGGCGGCCGACCTCGACGCTGCCGACGAGGTGGCCCATGCCCTGGGCGAGGGCGGGGTTGACGGTGTACTTTGCGACGTAGCGGCGCGCGCGCGTGTTGTCGGCGTCGGTGCCGGCGTCCTCGGGCAGGCGGCCGCGCTGCAGGCGGTTCTTGTGGGCCGTGTTCCAGGTGCGCAGCACGACCTCGCCGCAGCGGCCCATGGCCTGCGAGTCGGAGCTGATCATGCTGATGGCGCCGAGGTCGTGCAGCACGTCCTCGGCCGCGATGGTCTCGGCGCGGATGCGCGACTCGGCAAAGGCCACGTCCTCGGGGATGTCGCGCGACAGGTGGTGGCACACCATCAGCATGTCCAGGTGCTCGTCCAGCGTGTTGCGCGTGTACGGCCGCGTCGGGTTCGTGCTCGACGGCAGCACGTTGGCGTGGCCGACGACGGAGATGATGTCGGGCGCGTGGCCGCCGCCGGCGCCCTCGGTGTGGTACGTGTGGATGGTGCGGCCCGCAATGGCGGCCACGGTGCTCTCGACGAAGCCGCTCTCGTTGAGCGTGTCCGTGTGGATCAGACACTGCACGTCCAGCTCGTCGCACACGCGCAGACAGGCGTCGATGGCGGCCGGCGTCGAGCCCCAGTCCTCGTGCAGCTTCAGGCCGCAGGCGCCCGCCACGACCTGCTCGCGCAGCGCCGTCGCGTCGCTGTCGTTGCCCTTGCCCGTGATGCCCACGTTGACCGGCAGCGCGTCGCACGCCACCAGCATCTGCCGCATGTAGTGCGCCCCCGGCGTGCACGTCGTCGCCGACGTGCCCGCGCTCGGCCCCGTGCCGCCGCCCAGCAGCGTCGTCACGCCCGCCGCCAGCGCCT
The DNA here is from genome assembly GCA_004028395.1 of Leptographium galeiforme. Taxonomy (NCBI): domain Eukaryota; kingdom Fungi; phylum Ascomycota; class Sordariomycetes; order Ophiostomatales; family Ophiostomataceae; genus Leptographium; species Leptographium galeiforme. The sequence continues at coordinate 16,321 of RQWE01000383.1, forward strand.
CGCTCGCCTGCTGCGGGCAGATCAGGTGGATGTGCGTGTCGACCGCCCCCGCCGTCACGATCTTGCCCTCGCCCGCCACCACGTCCGTGCAGCTGCCCACCACCATGCACGCCGGCGACACGCCCTCCATCACGTCCGGGTTGCCCGCCTTGCCCACGCCCACGATCACGCCCCCCTTGATGCCAATGTCCGCCTTGTAGATGCCCGTCCAGTCCAGCACCAGCGCGTTCGTCACCACCAGGTCCAGACAGTCCGCGTCCGCCCGCCCCGACGCCTGGCCCATGCCCTCGCGCAGCGTCTTGCCGCCGCCAAACTTGCACTCGTCGCCGCGCGCCGTCGCCGTCAGGTCCTGCTCCACCTGCACCCACAGCGCCGTCGCCCCCAGCCGCACCAGGTCGCCCGTCGTCGGCCCGAACATGGTCGCGTACGCCGCCCGGCTCATCTGCACCGCGTCCATCACGCCCGCCCCCAGGTCGCCCAGCGGCTCCTCGGGCGTGTGCGCAAACCCCGCCTCCTGCAGCCGCGCCACAATCGCGTCCGCCCGCGCCAGGTCCACCGGCCCCGACGCCAGGTTGTTGCCGCCCCGGATCACCCGCGCCCCCCCGATCGCCACCAGCTGCACCGTCCGCGTGTCGCCCGGCTCAAACCGCACCGACGTCCCCGCCGGAATGTCCAGCCGGAACCCGTACGCCCGCCGCCGGTCGAACCGCAGCTGGCCGTTCGTCTCGATCAGGTGGTAGTGGCTGCCCACCTGCACCGGCCGGTCGCCCTCGTTGGTCACCCGCAGCCGGATCCGCTCCCTCCCCTCGTTGATCGTGATCGTCGGCACCGTCGCCGAGCCCGCCTTTTGCCGCACCACCACCACCGCCCCCGGCTGCGCCTCCGCCGCGTACGCCGCCGCCGCCTGCGCCGGGAACACGCTGCTGTCCGGCACCGGCAGGAAGCTGCCGTACAGCGCCTGGGCCAGGTCGCCCTCCTCCGTCTTGATCGGGTCGTGCACCGTCACCAGGTACGTCCCGCTCGGAAACGTGCCCTCCACCTGGATCTCCCGCAGCGTCGAGCACACCGACGGCAGCACGTGGCGCCGCCCCAGCATCGTCGCCCCCAGCGCCATCAGGTCCGCCACCGTGTGCCGTCCATCGCGAATCAGCTCCTGCAGATTGCTCGCAATCAGCGCTGCCGCCTCGCCGTGGTTCAGCCGCACGCCTCGAGCCAGCCGCCGCTGCGCCACGAACCCCAGCTGCGAGATCACCAGCTTGTCCAGCTCCCGAGGCACCAGATGCATCTTGTCGTCGCCGTCGTCGGATGCTGTCTATTGGAAAAAAAAAAAGACAAGAAAAGGGATGGCTCAATGGGAATCCGCCATTTCTTGATCCAAAAGGAAATCGCCCTGGCTGCACTATACTGTACATACCTCCTCACTTGCCGGTCGTGCCTACCCCGCAGTCGATAACGCCGCCGCCTGTGATTGCCCCCGCCCGTTCTGGCCGCCGTTTAGCCACCCGCTCTCGCCCCTTATCTTCAGGCAAGCGCCGTGCTCCGCGCTGTCTCTTTCGTGGAGCCCCTCAGCCGAGTCGCAGGAGCGGAGATTTTGACAAGAGATATTCGTGCCAGCTAAAATGCCAAATGCCAAATGCCAAAAATAGCTCTATTCAACTCCGAGACGCACCACGTACTCTATACAATAAAAACAGCAGTACAAAATAGCAACGGCAGTACCAGGCATCCCAATCGTCATCGTCCCTCGTAGACCCTCTGCAGATCCGCAATGCCCGCCTCGAGAATGGCCGTGTGTCGCTGCACGTCGTCGTCGTCGTCGTCATAGTCGTCGTCGTCGTCGCCGCCGCGGTCGCCGTCCCGTCTTCCGAGGCGGCCCAGCAGCCTCTGCAGCGCCCTCTGCAGCTCGGCCAGCTCGTCTGCCGCCCGCGCCGACCGCACCGCTGCCTGCTCGTGCCACCGCCGCACCGTCTGCAGCTGCGCCGCGCAGCCGTCCCACTGCCGCCACGCCCTCGTCTCGGGCGGCACAAACGGGGCGCGGAACGTCCACAGCAGCCGGCGAAAGAGTCGGGGCGGCTTTTCTGGGTTTTCTGGGTTTTCTGGGTTTTCTGGGTTTTCTGGTTTTCCTTCCGCTGCTGCCGCCGCCCCGTCCAGCTCGTCCC
>RQWE01000384.1:0-18405 GCA_004028395.1 Leptographium galeiforme
TCCTCCCCCTCCTCCCCCCACGTCCTGCTGCACATCCCCCAGCCCCAGCTGTGGCACCCCGCCGGCCACGGGCCGCAGCAGTTTTACCGCGTCGACCTGACGGTGCGCTCTCGCCGGGACGGCGCCCTGCTGCAGACCGTGGCCGCGCAGGTCGGCATGCGACGCGTGCAGCTCGTCCAGCGGCCCCTCGTCGACGACGAGCCCGGCACGACCTTTTTCTTCGAGGTCAACAACGTGCCCGTCTACGTCCGCGGCAGCAACTGGATCCCGGGCCACTCGTTCCTGACCGCCATGGCCGACGCCGACTACGCCGCCGCCGTCGACGCCTGCGTCGAGAGCCACCAGAACATGCTGCGCGTCTGGGGCGGCGGCGTGTACGAGCACGACGCCTTTTACCGCGCCTGCGACGCCCGCGGCGTGCTCGTGTGGCAGGACTTTATGTTTGCCTGCGCCCAGTACCCCGGCTACCCGTCCTTTGCCGCCAGCGTCCAGCGCGAGGCCGCCGACCAGCTGCGCCGCCTGCGCCGCCACTGCTCCGTCGTCGTCTACGCCGGCAACAATGAGGACTACCAGGTGGCCGAGGTGCTCGGGCTCGACTGGCAGCCGCTCGATGCCTCGGTCCAAAACTGGCAGGCCTCCAACTTTCCCGCCCGCGTCCTCTACGAGGCCACGCTGCCCGCCCTCGTCGCCAAACTCGCCCCCGGCACCCCCTACCACCCCGGCTCGCCCTGGGGCGGCCGCGGCACCGAGGACCGCACCGTCGGCGACACCCACCAGTGGAACGTCTGGCACGGCGCCCAGGAACCCTACCAGCTCTGGGACAAGCTCACCAGCCGCTTCGTCTCCGAGTTTGGCATGCTCGCCCTGCCCGCCGCCCGCTCCGTCCGCCGCTTCGTCTCCGACCCCGCCCAGCGCTACCCCCAGAGCGCCGTGCTCGACCTCCACACCAAGGCCGACGGCGCCGAGCGCCGCCTCGCCCTCTACGTCCTCGAAAACGTCCGCGTCCCCTCCCTCGCCCTCGACGCCTGGGTCTACGCCACCCAGCTCGTCCAGGCCGAGTGTCTGCACTTTGCCATTTCCAGCTGTCGCCGCCGGTGGCGGGGACCCGGGCGCGAGCTCTGCGGCGGCCACCTCATCTGGCAGGTTAGTTTTCTTGTTTCTCTGTTTCGCTTTGTTTCTTTTTTGTTCCTTTTTTCCCCTATTTCCATCTTTTTTTCCTATTTTTTCCTATTTTTTCTCTTCTCTTTTTGTTTCTTTGTTTCTCCTTTTCTCCTTTTCATTTGTTTCTTCTTTTTCTTCTTTTTTCTTCTCTCCTTCTCTTCTTCTCTTCTCTCTTCTTCTCTTCTTCTCTTCTTCTCTTCTTCTCTTCCTCTCTTCTTCTCTTCTTCTCTTCTTCTCTTACCCACCCCCAGATCAACGACTGCTGGCCCGGCTCCAGCTGGTCCATCATCGACTTTTACGGCCAACGCAAACTGGCCTTTTACGCCGTCAAGCGCCAGTCCGCCCCCCTCGTCCTCGGCCTCCAACGCACCACCCCCGAGCTCAAGCCCCTGCGCGACCCCCCTCCCAAGCGCACCGGCCCGCCTCCCGACCTCGTCCAAAAGACCTACATCCTCGACGCCTGGGCCGCCAACGCCTCCCTGCTCGATGCCGCCGGCCGCCTTGAACTGCGCTTCTTTGACACCCACACCGGTGCCCTGCGCAACACTCTCGACCTCGGCGCCCAGCAGCTGCCCGCCAACCGCACCACCGAGCTGCTCGCCGACTGCCCCGTCGACTCCGCCACCGCCGTCCAGGCCCTCCTGCTCGACCCGCAAGGGGCCGTCATCGCCCGCGCCTCCGACTGGCCCCAGCCTCTCAAGTACGTCTCCCTGCCCGCCGCCTACAATGTCCAGCTGCGCGTCTCCGACGCCCTCGTTGCCATCACCACCAACGCCCCGATCAAGGGCGCCGAGCTCTACCTGGACTTGGCCGACGACGACAATCGCTCCGTGCGCTGGGACGACAACGGCGTCGACGTCTTCCCCGGCGACACCTACACCATTGCCGCCCCGGGCCTCCGAGCCGGAGACGACGTGCGCATCCGCTACTACGGATCCGACTTTTCCTAGCTGCCGTTTCAGATTCTCTTTGGTTTAGACTAGAGGCCGCTACAGTAGATACAAGAACACTCCTTTTAGCCTGTTGGAAGAATGACATACGTAACGAGACTTGGCCCTGTTATGTCTACTCTGTGCCCCTTGGGCGTGCTTGAATCCTTGTCTTCCGTCTACCAAATCACAACGCGAGCCGCCTACGCAAGGCGGAGCTCACCAGAAGGCCAGAGCGCTTTAGAATGCAGGACTTTTATTCTGCCCTCACATGTGAAACGTGACAAGTTGATGATACACATTCTGAACAGTAATTGGGCCTCCATATTCCACGGTTCACTTTGATAAAGATACAGTCTTGTAATCAATCAAGTACATATCAAAGTCGGTTCTTGACCAGTGTGGTAAGGAGCTGTATAAATCAGTATGTCGTTCTCGTCGAGATGGCAAGGTCCAACTCGAATATAAGGATAGAAAGGAACTCACCTCAAAGGTCACCTCTGCTGCCATGATGCCCGTGAATTCGGACACATCCAAGGCCGGCAACACTTCGACAACATCAACGCCAACAATGTCCAGACCCTGGAGGGCCTACTTCGGCATAGGAAATGTCACTGCAACAAAAGAGTTTCTTCAGAGATGGTGGAGCAAAGTCGCATCCTGCAGCGAAGATCGGGTCGCCGAGAAATGGGAGTTTCTGCCTTACTAAGAAACGAAACGCAGATGGTGTTATTCTACTGTTTCGGGTTTCTATGGTCATAAGAGCCAACATCAGACACTGGCTGTCCCAGCTTCTTCTTCACTCCGACGGGAGATAATGTCAGTTCTTTGCGGGGCAGATCCTCCCGGATCTTATAGTTGCCCTCTGCGAGCCGCAGAATACCGAGATCGGCCTCCACATCCCAGATTTGCGGCATGTTGAATGCGGTATGCGGAGACGTGCCCGGAGTTAGGTGTGCGCGCTCTGGGTGCCAGAGGTTTCTCTTATGGTAGGAGCCGATGATCTCGCCTGTTCCGCCAGCAATGAAATATGCAGTGTTATATAATTTCAACGTTGGGTGTGCACCACTTGTCGTTGGCGGGCCCTCCTTCGCCTCCTCTGCCATGCATAGTGTGTCAGGCACAATGCTTATGTTGAGCTCTCGTGCGAGCTCCTGGTACTTTGGAAGATAGGTGACGGATTCTGCACTTGCAGAGATGAATTCGGGATGCTCCGGCTCCCATGATGCCAGATGGTATTCTGGGAGGACGGCTAGGTGTGCCCGTCGTGTGACAGCTTCGTGGATGAATTTAGCAGCCCTGTTAAAATATCGTGTACCGCCAGCGGCTGCATGTGGTATCAGTACGTATCTTCAAGTCCAAGAACTGGAGAGACAGGATAATAACCTTTGGCTGAAGTTGAATTATCGCAATCTCGATTATTGGCGCCATTGCTACAGAGTGCGTGACGAACAGTGTTTTGGGCTGAGGCACGCCGTCTTGGTGGCCAGGAGGCAAAGGTGGAAGTTGGCAGGGCAAACATGCCCTCGCTATACATCCGCTTCGGCCCAGAGTGGTTGCTATTTGTATAGAAGCAGTATAGGCAGCGCCTCTATTCGAATAAAAAAGCCAAGAACATGTAGATACAGCCAGAAGGTGGCGGCGCCAAATTTACCGCTTTCATCCGAGCCTATACTTTCCCCTTTGATACAAGCTCTGCGAATCTTCCGATCTCTATGTCAACCCATCTTCCACAAACGGAATTGCCACCATTTTCTCTGCCGGGAACTACCTACGATAGAACATTCATTCCTGATTTGTTTATCTATATGCATCGTTTGACGTATGCCCACTCTTTGGTTAGTGGTCTAAGTTTGCTGCATATGCCACCGGTGCAAGGAGATGTTTTTGACCTATTCCATATTCTCATTCAACAGCTAAAGAAAACAGTACGTACTGACGAAACCATGGCCAAGCCCAACAAGTCCCAGTGCGATACAATCGGCACTAACCTGCAGCAATCTCTCACCATCGAGAATGGCAATGTGATACCGATCAAGAGCCCGGGGTCCTAGAACATGGAGGCGTTGAACGAACGTTTCAATCTCGTCTCCATGACTGGCATTGGCTTCGTTGTCGGCAACACCTGGCCTGCTCTTGGCGGCTCCATTCTAACATCCATCTATAATGGTGGAGCTCCTGGAGTGTTGTATGAATTCGTAGCCGCATCTCTGTGCTACTTCACGATTGCTGCAATGCTTTCTGAACTCGCCCCAGCACTCCCATCGTCATCCGGCGTCTATCTCTGGGCCTCAGCAACCCCCAGCCAAAAATACGGCAGGGTAGTCGGCTACTTCGCCGGCTGGTGGAACTGCTTGGCTTGGATCCTGGCAGCTACCTCCATGTCCTTTATTGCTAGTGAGTAGCAGGCCACAAGCAATGATCCGCTGGACTATTGAGATTCTAACAAAGATCCGCGTCTCGGCAACCTTTGTGTACTAATGTACGCATTTCAGCATCCCGACTTTGAAGTTCACCCCTGGTAAGCCTCCCTACCCGTCCAATCGAAAGTCGATCCTGTTGTTTGGGAGGCTAATGTGCGATTCTCCAGGCATGTCTTTGTTTGCTTCCTCACTGTTACATGGATTGCTTGTGGCATTGTATGTCTGTGCAATTCTCTGCTCCCGCTCCTAAACACAGTTAGACTGGTCCTGGTCGTTTTGGGCGCCCTCATCACATTGTTGTCTGCGTCGCTATGCTCCCAACTGGTCCCGGCGCGGCATCAAACAAGACGGATTGGAAGGACTGGACAGCCGACATCGGCTACCCTAGCGGGTTCGTCTTCATCGCCGGTATGCTGAATGCCTCGTACGCTATGGGGGCCGCCGACGCTGTCAGCCACCTCGCGGAAGAGATCCCGGACCCTGCCAACAACGTACCTCGCGCCATCGGCATGCAGTACATTCTCGGCTTTTGTGACTGGCTTCGCCTACCTCATTGCCATCTTCTACACCATCAATGACTACAGCTCTGTCTACGCCTCGGACTTTCCCATCGCAGAGGTATACCGGCAGGCGACACACTCGACCCAGGGGGCAACCGGCCTGCTCGTTCTCATCTTTCTGTCCACCTTTTTCAGTGCTGTCGGCTGTATCGTAACGTGTGGACGCACCCTTTGGACACTCGCCCGCGACGGCGCCACGCCCTTCTCGACTGTCCTCAACCAGATCCACCCGAAGTTGCAAATTCCTTTGGCGGCAACCGTGATGACGAGTGTTTCGGTCACTATTCTGGGCGTCATCCACCCTGGCAGCAGCACGGCTTTCATGCCTTCATTGACGCGTACGTTCTCTTGTCCACAGCATCTTACATGGCCGCGGTCATCCCTTACGTCCTCAATAGGAAGGATCCTGGATTCACCATTTGGTTGGGCTGTCATTATTTGGGCAAGCCTGTACATGCCAGTTTGGTTCGTTGTGTATTGTTTCCCCTACTCGCTACCAACGAACGCGCAAAGCATGAACTACTCGGTACTTATTTGGGGAGGGCTTACAATCTTTGTAGCTTTGTGGTGGTTCATTGGCGGTTCCAAGCGGAGTACGAACCCAGCACGACGGACTGCTTGCTTTTGAAGTGGAGAGCTTGTCCCTAAGATAGCCAGCTTGAGCCTGTCCTAGATGAAAATCATAAACGAGAAGAGTCGGCTTGAATTTGGCCTTGGAGGTAAAGAAGAATGGACTGTTGAGATACTTGTGGCTCCGGGAATCTCGTATCTTGGTTGTTTAGAACGGACCTCTTATCAGCGCCACTTATGTTTTAGTATACCGTAGCGGTCCAGTTTGGTTCTTCCATCAAATAGAGGAGACGTTACGTCATTTCACAATTGTAAGGTTCGCAGAGCCGTACGAATTCTAGCTTCTGGCAATTACTCAAATGCAGCTATGAAAAGGTAAGTCATATTTTGTTTGATCATGCCGCCGTTATTGTCTTGGAAGTTGGTTAATTTTACGCCTTGTTTGACTGGACTCATAGAATACTAGCATTACCACCATGTAAATCACATCACCACCAGTGTTGAAACTTGCCTCAGACACGAGTGTTGCAATGGGGGCCAGACTTGAAGCTTCTTGCAGAATGATGACGTTCGGAGAGGGTGCCGTTAATTAAGATAAAAATGGTGCTAGAATATGTTGAGTTAAATCTGGCCTCTTTGCCCCATACTCTATCGATTCGAAGCATTTTCTCTGCTTGCTACATGCCGCCCGCACCAAATAGGTTCAAAACAAATGCTAAATACAGTTTACCACCGCTTAACCACTTCTCGAGTTATATTTACGACGGTGTAAAACCACCGACTGCATTCTGCCATGTGCACAATCCGTTTGGCCACCACCTTCCAGTTGACCCTTCGAAACATTAATGCTGCTCGATAAAACAGCTCTGAACTGGCCCCTAGTGTTAAAAGCCCCGTGCCAGCCACTATCATTATTGTCCGTGTGCCCACAGACAAAGACGGGACCTTGATTGATAGCCACCTAAACATGGCGGTTAGTGCTTATGCTATAGGCATAATTGAGAGACTTACTCATTTGGTCTGCCGAGGCCGACGCTAATTAGAGAACTCAAGGCGACATGGTCAACTCCAGAAGGGTCTGCCATTTTCTTGCCCTCAAGCCTCCTTAATACTCGTTAGGGAGCTGTTTTCCAGATTCATACAGTACGCAGCTAGTGGAGAGAAATACGGTGTTAACAGCTCGCAATTGGATGAATGGTGGTGTTCACGGCAATGTGGCTTCTACTTCGTCGTGCGCTCCAAGCTTGGTTGGGTAGTCTGCTCGATGGGACGCAATGTGAGCCGCGCTGGGATAGGACCAATGCAGTACAACTAGCAATAGTACACTGTTGCAGTCTGTGCTGCGCCGATTCAGTAGAGGAAAGGCTTTACAAAGATCTGGTAGTTTATTCGACGAGTCTGCGTTGTGATGGGGCTATGATGAGGGAGGGGTTACGTCGAGCCCTTAATGCCCAATCCAATACCTGAGGATTCACAGCTGCAAAGGACAGAAAGTCTCAAATGCTGCGCCCCACGAATACACGTGACACTTCTAGTAGCGGACAATTTTCCCAGCCACCATGTACTCCCTGTCTTTTCGATTGGCACTTTTACCGTAACACAGGTACGAGTAATAACTCGCCGTTTCGCGGCGAGTCTAAAAGCAGTGTTGCCTACTAAAGCAGGAAAATTATGAGCCTTGCAACTCCGGACTTTGTTGAGTCGTAAATCCCTCAATGCTCCAGCGGCATCCCGCACAGTTTCGGAGTACTTGACAACTGTCTAACAACTCTCCTCCTGCAGGCACATTAGCGTCCCGATTTGACTTGGGGTCCGACATATCTAAATACCGCAAAACGATGCATGAACCTGCACATCGATATGGAACGGCAAGCCTGGCTGCGAGATGAGGACGGGAGGCCGCCCTTGCATGAAACCAGTGGTCACCCCAGGATAAATCTGTGGTGGACAATAGTTGTGCACCAGTATTCAAAGACATTTGCGACCGGGAAGTATTACTAATACGAAACACGGCACACAGCAAAAATTTTTGTTCGCAGCTAATGTGTTAGTGAAGATTTGTCGTGCTTTGGTGCCCGGTCGGCAGGGCAGAACTCCGCTGTAAATTCGCAGGAAAAAGGTAAAACCGCCAGGCAAATCCTGTCTTCTACGCGAAATGTTCATCGCTGGCAGGAGCCCTTGCAATGCGTAGGCAGTCGGGCTTTGTACTTTTCCCTTGATTTCTTTGCGATTTTTTCTTTCCTCCTCTTACCGAGGCAGCGAGGCAGTAGTCCAGCGCGTGCCGTGCCACGTTGCCGCCTGTGAGAGGCCGAGGCCAAGCCGTTTCCGGATGATCCGTTCAGGCCCGCGTGGCCGTCCACGTATCCACGTATCCGGCCCGCTGTTCTCTGGACGGTCACAGTCTCGTGATGGTCGCCACTTTTCTGAGTTGTTTTGCGTTGTGATGCGCTGGCCGACCACGGCGCGGAGGATCGGTAAATGACGGATCAGCAGGTCCTTGACTTTTTCTGTCCTGTTCTGTCCGTATTTGGAAGAGGGGATTTCCCGGGGAATTGCGTGTCATATCCCGACTTGCCGGATCTAGACGTTGCTGGAGCGAGCGACCGGCGAGCGCATGCAGGGGTACAAGCGAGCAGCCCGACGAGCAGGCAGCAAGCAGTGAACGAGCGTCGCCGGGGGGGGGGGGGGGGGGCGACGTGTTCTATTTCGCAAATCGGCCACGATTGCCGGACCAGGGGTGTACAAAATACGGTGAGACGACGAGACGGTGAGGGAGGACCGAAGCGACTGGGAAATGAAGCACAAATATGAAATCTGGCGGCGTTCCTCCGTACTCGTCCTGTGTCCAAGAGGGCAGTGGAGAAACGTGGAGAAGCAATCCTGCAGATGCCCGCAAAGGAAAATGAGAGAGGCAGGGCGAAAAGGGGACTTCTTTGCAAGGGGAACAGGGGTTGAGGGGCCAGGCACGACTCCGACCAGCCGGACAAAAGCAACGGCGTACTCGTAAAGGGCCCCTCCCCCCCCCCTGCCCCATGCCCACTGCCGCGACAAGAAAACATGCGGTCAGGAGGTGCGGTACCTGGGAAGCGAGGGTGCGGTACGTGCGGTGGCTGCGAGGGACTCACTTCAGCAGAGGTACTGCCCCGTTGTGCCGGAGTTTCGGGCAAGGCACCAGCCCTGTACTAAGTGTTAGCGGATTCTGGGGCAGTGCGAAGGGAGCGAAAATTACGGTGGCCTCCGTTACGGGACGGACGGCCAAGCAGGGTTCCGTCGGCGCTGACTGAGCGTCAGGATGAACCCTGATCCCTTGTGCGAGGGCCGTGACGTGAGCACTCCGTACGGGGTACTTTGAGGATACAAAGTACAAAGGGAAGAAAGAGAGCCGGAATCCTCTGCTCCTTCCTTGACCTTAGGACCTTTGCCCCATTTCGGCTCTGCTCTCTCCCTTGCTATTATTTTTCGAATTTTACGAGTGCCCCTTCTTTCTGTGGCAAAACCCCTTGGTTTACGAGTGCGCTTTCCATTTTCGACCTGTGACGTACGGTGCGCTTGGGCCCTCCTAGAACGTTCTCCGTTGCCAAATCTGCTACATGACAAAAACAAAAGAAAAATTAAGGTCCCGTCATACCTAGGGGCCCACAGTGCACACTCCGTTCCTTCCTCGCGCAACCGGATCCCGCTGGACCAACGCAAATAAACCCTCTTGTGCTTTCATCAGCGACAGCGAACGAGCCAAAGCGTCACATTGACAACTCACCATTCGCATCCACGCCCACGCCCATCCGGTGTGTCGACAGCCGCCCACGTATCTCCCTGGTACCTACCACCCACGCCTGCGAAAACACACCCGACGTCCCGCACGCCCCCCCCCCCTCCCCTTTCACCCCTTGTGCCTCTCACAAGGGCAGACGGTCGAAATTGCGCTGTGTTGGTCATCCCCCTTGCTGGCTACTTTTTCTGCCCAACCGACAAGGAGTTTGCGACAACTCTCTGGTCCCTGACTCTCTTCACGGCCACCGCTTTGCTTCAACCGACGACGATTCCTGGGAGATCCCGAGGACGACTTTTTGTTCGACACTGGCTTGGCCGTAACAGAAAGACAACAGAGTGAAAGCGAGCTCGAGCAGACGGCCAGCGACCGACAACCAGATCCGGCCAGCAACCAAGAACCCGGCCCCTTCCCCAAAACAACAAGATCCGACGACTAGACCTACCTGGGCCGACTCTCTACTCCCGTCCAACCCACCGGCGACGTCAGCCACTGAGCTCTCTCCTCCAGGAACACAGCCTGATATCATGATCCAGACTGCACGACGAACAACTGGCCGATTATTCTGCTGAAGCGAGCTGAGCGTCGTGGCGTTGGCGGGCTGCGCGAGGTGTCCGTGACCGCGTCAAGACGCCCTCTATCCACGCCAGACACGCACGACACGTCTGACACGACTTTCCCTCCTGCCACGACACCCATCTCTCGGTCGGCCATCATTCCACCGCGATGGACAGGCCATCCAATCTCGCAAATGGCGCACCGGCCAACCAGACACCTGGCCTGAGCCCCACGGCCTCGCGCGAATCGGTTGCCACCGCCGTACGCAAAGCGGAGCTGATGCAGTTCACACGACCGTTGCCCCCATCTCTGCCCCCGTCCGCGACTTCATCTCCGTTTCCATCCCGTGAGCCCTCGCCGGTCCGCTTCTCCGCACGAACGAACAGGCCTGTTAAAGCAGGGCCAGCTGCGGCACCACCCGCAGCTCCCTCTTCATCCACCACCACACCGTCTATCGCACCCTCTGGGTCCCCAGCACCAACGCCCTCATCACCACTGACCCCCGGCGTGCGCACGCGCAGAGTGGGCCAACCACAGCAGGATCCGAGCCCTTCACGCACCGCCCGCTCCAACATCCCAACCCCGGCCACGCAAAAAGCTTCCGCGACACTGACAGTCGTGCCTGCACTTCCGCCAGTGCCGTCCGATGCCGCGTCTGCCCACACACCCAGCCCACACAAGTCCGATCAGCCGTCGCCGGGCTTGCCTCGCTGGCCCGCCCCGCCGCGTCTTCGGTCGCCTCCACCAGTCCTGCCACGGCCCGAGCTAGGCGCCGCCGCGGCGCCAGACTTGGCGCCCACACCCTCCGACAGCGAGGCCGAAGACACACATCTGTCCTCAGGCATGCGCACTCCCAGCCGCAGCGCCGGTCTCGGGCCTGCTCTCGAGACGGTGCAGGAGGCGAGTCCGCTGGGCTCGCCGCGCGTGCTTGATGCCGCCCTGGAGAAGCTCGAGACGGCCAGCATCGTGTCCAACGCCAGCGTTCTGACCATGCCAGAGGTCTGCGAGGTGTCGCCCTCCTTGACGATCCGCGCTCGGCAGCTGGCAGGCCACAGCCAGGCCGAGAGCGGCAGCGAGAGCGGCGGTGCCGGCAGTCGGACAGGCCGCCGCGCTGCCGGGCCCACGTCAGTACCGTCCTTGACGCCACGTCACTCGTCCAGCACCGTCCGTGGTGGCTCCACCAAGGGCAAGGCGGGCGAGGGGGCGCAAGCCACGATGACGGTGGAGACGGAAACGGTCACGTCAATACCCAATGTGGCCGTCGGCCCAGCAGCCGTGCAGACCAACGGTAGCTTGCGCACGCGACCTAGCACCGAGACGATCCGGCCCAAGAAGGAGAGGAGGAAGACGAGCCGGAAGCAGCCAGCAGGGCCAGGTAAGCGGACCTCGGTTGAAAATGACGTGTCCTTGCATGCTGACAGTCTAGCTACTTCAAAAGCCGACATCTTCGAGGCCAAGGTTGCCAGTGCCGTGGACGAGGCCAACACGTCTGACTCGGAGGAGACGTTTGTATACGACTCCAACCCGGCCGACAGCCGCGAGCGCCCCCATCGGTTCCACCACTCGCGCACGCCCAGCGCGACCTCTGTGGCCACCAACGACCGCGGCGGCATGCGGTCCATCCACAGCGTGCTCGAGGGCCCGCCGGCGACGGTGACGCTCAAGAAGAGCATGAAGTTTGTCAACACGTTTGGCAACAGCAGCGGAAACGACAGTGGCCTGGGCGACGACGAGGCCAAGGGCGCTGCCGGTCGCGGCACTGTGCCAGGCTCGGCTCGGGGCACTACGCGCATGCACCACCACGTTGGCGGAAGCCACATTGGGCGCTGGGGCCTGAGCGGGCCCAAGAACGGGCACCAGTCTCTGTTTGACAACGAGTCGCCGTTTCCGGTGAACGCGACGGTGCGGGCCAGCAAGGCGACGCCCGCCCGCCTCACCAATTACGGAACCGGCGGCAACACCAGCGGCAACAATAGCGGCAACAATAGCGGCAACAACAGCCTCGGCGGCCGGCCGTTGATGGGCCCGGCCAGCCCGCGCACGCCGGGCAACATGAGCAGCGTCCGGGGCAAGCGTGGGCTGGGCAACGGCCTTATGCACGGCTATGACATGGACGAGACGTCCACGGGCCGTGGCGACGACGAGCGGACACCGCTGATTTCACCCTCGGTACGGACGGGACGCAGCGGACGGACGACGCGGCGGCACCACATGTCGCTGCGGTCGCTGGAGCAGCAGGCATACCGGCCGGGGCCATCGTTTCTTAACCGGTTCGCCAGCTGTCTGGTGCTGACGGTGATGCTGATGCTGGTGATCTCGGGCGCGATTGGCTTTATGTTTGCCACATCGCAGCCGCTGGAGGACATTGAGCTGGTCAAGATCGGCAGCGTGATTGCGAGCGAGCAGGAGCTCATGTTTGACCTGATGGTGCGCGCGCACAATCCCAACGTTGTCGTGGTGACGGTCGACGCGGCAGACATGGAGGTGTTTGCCAAGTCGCCGCACGCGGGAACGGACTCGGAGTGGTGGCGGCGGCCAAAGGGAGGTCCGCCGCCGGCCGACAAAGTCAGCATCGACGGCAACGAGCCCCGCGACCAGCCGGACTCCTCGCCCAACTTTTTGCTGGGCAAATTTATCGAGTTCGACAACCCGCTCTCTTTTGAGGGCTCCTTTTTCCACCACGGCCTGTCGACATCACGAAGTGGCGTGCGGATCCGGCGGCCCGGAAACGGCACCGCAGGCGGATCGGAGCGGTGGGAGCGCATCCTCGAGGACGAGTTCGACCTGATTGTGAAGGGCGTGCTACGGTACTCGCTGCCTCTGAGCCAGCGGGTGCGCAGTGCGCTGATCGAGGGCCGAACCAAAGTGAAGCCGAACGCAGCCGAGGACCCGGTGCATCGTCCCAACGGAACGGTGACGATCGATGCCTGAGAGGTCTACTGAAGAGGCCGGCCGGCGAAGCGTTTCGACAACGACATTTACACGAATTATACCCAGTCACTCCTTTGCATAACGACTTTCCTTTGTTTTAGACCCTGTATTCTGGAAATTGACGACGCGCTTTTTTGTTTTTTTTTTCCCGCAGCATATATCGCGGCACGGCGCACTTTTGAAGGCGGCCCGGCATGAGATTTCCGGGCGCTTGGAGCCAACAGTTTGGGAGGCGGACTTGCGCAAGAGAAAAGCGGTTTCTTTCGTCCAAAGGAAGGACAAGACGGCCGAGACCGGAGTCAACCACACCACCGATCTCCGGGAGACTCGCTCGGCGTGTCTCCCTGTGACCGACATCTTTTCGCTGCGACTATATACTATAGCATGCGTGACGCGGAGCACTGGTTGTTTTTGAGAAAGAGACGAGACGGGAAAAAAAAACGGGCAAACCCTGTGGGCAACCAAACAAACGAAGCATTGTATTTAACCAGACGCATCATGCAGCCACATTCACCAGCAATATAATCCTACGGCCGAGGCTGTGTGTTTTAATAGTGTTCATAACGTGACATGCGATCCACAACGCCGTGTCCCTCTTGTCCCAACGTGCTTATGAGAAGTGGATGCCTTGGGTGTTCATCTGAAAGGTTAGTCCGTGCAGCCCAAGGAAAGGCCGGGCGACCGAGTAACATACCGCATCCAGCAGCCGCAGAAAGTCGCCTTCGTCGCACTGGCGCGAGCGGCGCTCAGTCAGCTCGAGCTGGTCGAGCACGCGCAGCACCTTTGCGCGCACCAGCTCGTCGACCTTTGTGCGGCGGCGCCGGCTGGGCGTCTTGGCAGGGGCAGCGTGGACGGCAGAGTCCTTGAAAAAGGCGGGCACGTCGTCGTCGTCTTCGGCGGCGTCATTTTCATTGTCACCACCGTCGGCGATGCCGTTCCAGTCGTCGCCGTCGTCGTCGTCGACATCCATGCCGCCGTCGTCAACGTCCATGTCGCCCTCTTCGTCGCCTCCATCGTCTGCACCCGTGCTGTTGTCGACCAGGCTGTCATCTACGGGGATGCCGTGCATGGACGCGTACAGGCGGTAGTTGCGGGCGAGCATGGCGAGGACTTCTTTGCTGGAAAAGGAGGCGCGCATGGTGCGGTTCTTGCGGTTGAAGGCGATCTTTTGGGGGGGGGGGGGGGGGGGGAATTGGTCAGCTATGAGACGCCATGGCCTTGTTTCCAAGGCACATTTTCAGAACACGGCTCACCCGCAGCATGCCGTCCATCTCGGAAAAGTTAAACTTGGGCCGCTCCGCACCAGTCTTGGGGGTCAGGCGCACGACGGCGGACTCGACTTGGGGCGGGGGGTTGAAGTTGGCCTGGGAGGTTAGCCGGGGGGGTTCGTGGCCATGTTGGAGACGGAGGCAGACAAACCTTGTCGACTTTGAGCACGTGGGAGATGCGGGCAAAGAACTGGGCATTGACGCTCAGGCGGCAGTAGAGGGAGTCACCGGGGCGGGCCACCAGACGTTGGGCGAACTCTCTGCGGGCGTGTTAGAGCTGACAGAAGGGCAGAGGACAGAAGGGCACAAGGGCAGAAGGGCAGAACGGGCCACACTGTACTTTTGAAACATGAGAACGGCGGTCCGGGGCGGGTTGGGCAGCGCGAGGAGCTTGAAGCTGTCTTGGTGTTAGGCGCGGAGAGCACAAGGGAGCGGGCGGGACAAACACGAGAGGCGAGCTGATCTGGTAGGGCGTGTTGGAGATGCAGACCTGTGTCAGGGTCAGACGGGTTCTTGGATCACGGCGGGCGGAAAGGGCTGCATACATCAAAGGGGGGGAACTCGGTCTTGATGGCGTCTCCGAGAAGGACCTCGAGCTTCTTTTGCAAGGGGCCACCCTGGACACGTTTTGTGCTGAGTGCGTCAGTAGGGCTTGCCGTCAGCCATGTCGGGTCCGTCTGTTACTCACACTTCGGCGGCCATGCGAGGATCGAGTTCGACTGGCCAGGTTAGAGACAAAGGCAGAGTGTTTGCGACTGTTGGATTGGTGCGCTGCGCTTACTGGCGATGCATTTCCGGGCCTTTTCTAGGATCCTGGTTGTGATGTTGCCCGTTCCTGCAGAGACTGTGAGCAGGCTGCCCCAGGGTCGTGTGCTTGGTGAGAAAAGCGGGCTTACCTGGGCCAATCTCCAGCACGACATCAGTCGGTTTTAGCTGTTGGTATTAGTACTAGATCTCGACGCCGCTTCTGTCTCTGCTCCCACACTACTCACTTCTGCCTTTGCTACTCTAGAGATTGGGGCGATGGGTGTTAGTTCGGCCAGAAAATGCAACGGGGCTCTGGGACAGGCCTGGGTTAAAACGAACATGGCTGCGCATGGTCAGCTGCATGTCTGGACAGGGTTCGCGCCGGGACTGGGAAGCTCACCATCTGCAACACCTGGGTTTTTCAGAATGTGCTAGCACCGATTGTGAGCCCCTGTGCAGTCTCTTCACGGTAGGGTGCGGTGTGCGCCTACCTGGCCGACATTGGTATTGAATTTGAAGACATTGTTCTTCTTGGCGGAGGAGCCCTTGGCAGCGCCCTTGCCGGCGCCCTTGCCGGCAGGCTTGGAGTAGGGCGACGCGGCCGAGGCGGCACCGGACCGCCGGGGTGTATTTGCCTTTCCCATGGTGGCGCGACAGGTGTGGTGCGGCGTGGCAGAGATGTCGTGGTGAGGATCGTCGTCGATGCAGTTCCCGTTGATTTTTGGGCGGTGATGAGGGGCACAATATTTTTCTGCGCGCAAGGGGATGACATAATGCGCCTTATCTTATCGGATGTGGGCCCGACCGGTGCACGGCCGGACTGCAAAGGCCGTTTTACCGCAGTGGGCCTTGGCTGACCTGGGCCAAGAATAGGCACAAGAAATCGGGTGCCTGCCGGAGATTCAGGGGCCAGCCGCAAACAGAGGTCAGCCTGACGTGGCAGTGAGGCGAAGCGGTGGCTTGGCCGACATAGGTACTGGATTCGGACCCGGTTTCCGTTTGAGAGTAAGAGGTGGGCGAGTTGGGTGGTGAGTGATGTGCAAGTTCGCTTGAGGGTTTGGATCCTGGATCTGCGATTTCCGACGTCATCTCGAGCACGACCTATCCGCGCCCATGGCCGTGCACATCCGCCTGACGGAGGCGCCCGAGTTCTACACGAACCTGGACACGGTGCAGGGACATGTCGGCTTCTTTTTGGCCAAGCCGGAGACGATTGGGGCTATTGTGGTGAAGCTCGAGGGCGAGGCGACGACCACGCTGACGGTGCCGCCGGCGGACCAGACGGACGGCTGGACGTGGCGGGGCCGACCGATAGAGAAGCCGGAGTCGGTGACCAAGGACACGACACACCCGTGTCCGGGGCCGGGGGCCGAACTCAAGGAGAGCCACAAAATCGTGTACCAGGTGCAGCAAGCCTATCCACCAGGAGGAGGGGAGGCCACCACGACCACGGCAACGTCAGCCACAACAGCGACGACCCTGCCGCCGGGCCAGCACTCGTTTCCGTTTGTGTTTGAGCTGCCGTTTTACAATGCGTGTGCGGACTCGGCAGCGCTGGGACGGGCGCGGGCGGCAGGCGGCATCACCGACGGCGGCATCCGGGTGATGAGCGGGACCAAGCAACGACAGCTGGAGCACGTGCGGGAGACGCTGCCGCCGAGCCTGGGGGGCGAGCAGATGGTGGTCCGGTACTTTGTCAAGGTGACGGTGCAGCGGCCGGGCCTGTTCAAGGAGAACTGGCGGCAGCAGGTGAGCTTCCGGTTTGTGCCGCTGGAGCCGCCGCGGCCGCCGCCGGACACGCGGGAAGTGTTTGCGCGGCGGCCGTTTGCGTTCCGGGCGCGGACCGAGGGGGAGATGCCGTCGCCGTCGCCGTTGCGGACGAAGCGGAGCGGGCTCTTTGGGCGGCGGCCGAGCGGGACGGCCTCGGTGACGATTGGGGCGACGGACGACCAGCTTATGGGGGCGGCGCCGACGCCGGCCGAGTGGACCGCCGCAGCGGCGGGACAACAACCGGCACCGGCGGCGCTGCGGGACGGCGTGCCGCCGGTGATCCAAATGGCGGCATTTCTGCCGTTCCCGGCCATCCTGACGTGCGGCGCGCCGGTGCCGCTGCGGCTGACGGCGCGCAAGATCGCGCCCAGCCGCGAGGTGGTGTACCTGACGGCGCTCGAGATCCGGCTGGTCGGCACCACGCGCGTGGCCGCCCAGGGCCTGCGCCGCACCACCGCCACGTCCTGGGTCGTGCTGGCACGCACCGACCTCGCCGTCGCCGTGTGCACCGCCGACGGGCCGGTCGACACGGAGCACGTGCTGGCCGACGACCTGTGGCGCGCGCAGCCGCTGCCGGGCGGCGTGCGGCCGGGCTTCCGCACGTGCGCCGCCGACTGCACGTACGCGCTCGAGGTGCGGCTGACGCTGTCGTGGGGCCTGCCCTCGGGCGTGACGACGGGCGTGCGCCGCCTGGAGACTACCATGTCCAAAAAGGAACGCAAGGCCGCCCTCAAGGCGCTGCAGGCCCAGCCGGCCTCGGCCGTGCCGCAGACGGTGCGGTTTCCCCTCAACATTGCCGCCGTCGAGGTGTTTTCCGGCGTCAAGGCCGTGGTGGAACACGCCAGGACAGCCAGGACCTACGACGCGGCGGCGGAGCTGCCCCCGGCGGAGACGCCGTCGGCACACAACGGCGACAACAGCTACGACAACGACGACGACAGCCTGTACATTCACGGCGCCATCGAACTCCCGTCGCGCGACCTCCCGTCGCGCGACCTCCGACCCCCCGAGGCCCGTCCAGCCCTCCCGCCGCGCACCGCCCGTCGTCCCCCCATCCGGCGACGACCCGTGCCCGCTGCCCAGCCGGCTGCGATGGCTCCGCCGCCACGGCCGCCGCGACCCGAAAAGGCCCCCGGAAGCACAGGAGACGCGACACCGGCAGGGACCGTGGCCCTCACACCTGCGACGACCGCGACCACGGCCACGGCCACATCGCCCTGGGACTACGACAGCGACGACGCCTACGACGAGCCGCCGCCGACCTACGACGAGGCCATGACTTCGGTGCTGGACCTGGGTGGCGGCGTGGGGTCGCAGTCGTCTGTGTGATTGGGAGAGACAAGGGGGGGGGGGGGGGGGCGGAGAGATGGGGATGGAAGAGAGAGAAAAAGAAAAGGGGGCGGCGGGGAGGGAGGCTGTCAGCCTCTAGAAAGCCAGCCTGCCACCTGACACCTGACAGGGCGGAAGCGCCGCGCGACTAGGCGACGGCGACGTCAGACGGTCGTTTCACGATTTTCTTTTTTTTTTCTTTTTCGCGGGTCGCCGGCGCCAATTGCCGTGGTCCTGTGAGCCCTGGCTCAAGTTTTTGCCTGGGCTGCCTCGGCCGCCTGGGCCGCCCTGCCGAAATAAAAGATCCCCATCTTATCTTACTTACCAGTCGTCACGTCCCGGCGCCTCAGAATCCAGCCGCTGCGCCCACGGAACCGCCGGGGGGGGTGG
>RQWE01000385.1:0-18337 GCA_004028395.1 Leptographium galeiforme
ATCTCCCCCCTTTTCCGCAACAACATCCCCAGAATCGCGTATCCATTGTCCCGCTCCATCGCGTCGCTGTTCCGCCAACTGCTGTTTGTGCACCGAAACAACAGCTCGGCCGCCCGCACCAGCGCCTCGCCCGTCTCGGCCCGCTCCACCAGCTTCAGTGCCAGCCCCGTGAAGCCCGCCAGCCGCCACAGGTTGTCGTCCACCCCGTACGGCGCCGCCCGCACCGGCCCCCCCGTCAACACCATCACGCCCTGCGGCCGCACCAGCGCCTCGTTAATCGCCGGCACCGCCGCATTGACCGTCACTGCCCGGCCTCCCGCCCCCGTCAGCGTCGCCAATTGTCCCGCCGCCGCCCGCGACAGCGCCCGCACCAGCTGCGTCTCTCCGCCGCCGCTGCCTGCGCTGTTGCTCCCGCCCGCCGTCGCGCCCCCAAACGTCGCCCGCGGCAGCACCGCCAGCGCGATGCGCGATTCCGGCACCAGCACCGCCGCGCGCTCTCTAATCGCCCGTAAAATGTCCGACGAGCCTCCGTCCGTCACGGCAACACCGCCACCGCCACGACGACCGCCAGTGCTGCTGCTGCTGCTGCTGCTGCTGCTGTTGTCCACGCCCTCGCTCCGCAGCGCCAGCCGCGCCGACGCCGCGTACGTCTGGAAGCCCCCCAGACTGTCCTGGTAGTTGGCCTGGTACCGCGGCCCCAGCCGGTAGTGCACCGCCACAAAGTCGTCGCTCAGCGTCTCCTCAAACAGATGCGCCGACGCCAGCGACCACCGCGACATCACCAGCCCCGGCCCCAGCTGCGTCGACAGGTCGCGCGGCGTGCCCACAAATGCCTGCACCGGCGTCGCCATGCCGCTCTTTGCGCTTCGTGCCCGTGCAAACGCCGTGAATCCCTCGCTCGCCGTCGTCTTGGCCGGTGCCGTCACCGCCGTCTCCGGGTACGCCGCCTTGACCTGCTCCACACACTCGCCGTCCACGTACAGCGCCGCCCGCGCCTTGGCCTTGCGATGCACCAGCGCCACGTGGTACCACCGCCCGGCCTCGAACCGCACCGACCGGAACCGCACGCTCGGCCGCGGCGCCGTCACCGACGTCTGCAGGATAAAGTTGCGCGTGTCCCGCTCCAGGTACAGCAGCAAAAAGCACGTCTGCGTCGCGTCAAACACGCCAAACAGCGTCGTGTGCGATCGTGCGTCAAACGCGTCCACCCGCAGCCAGCACGTAAACGTGTATCCCCCGCCCGCTGGCGGAAACGCCCGCCCCAGCGTCGCCAGCTCCATCGATGCGTACCCGCACCGCGACAGGTCAAACTGCACAAACGGCGGCCCGCTGCCCGCCGCCGCCATCGCCAGGCAGAACTCGTCCGCCGCCGCCGTCCCCCGCGTCACCAAAAACTGCGCGTCCGCCAGCTCGTCCAGGCCCAGGCTCATCAGCGACCGGCACAGCGGCAACACCCGCTCCCGCTCCGCCGCCGACAGCCGCGATGACTCCCCAAAGTACAGCCGCAGGAACCGCGACAAAATCCCCGTCCCATGCAGCGCCGCAAGATTCCCAAACGACACCGCTCCCACCGCCAGCACCGTGTCCAGCACCAGAAGCGATACCGCGTCCGGGCCGCTGCTCGCGCTGCGCGGCAGCGACTCCCAGAACCCAATCACTGTCCGCATCACCTCGGCGTTTTGCAGTACAGTTGTCGGTCCGATGATCGTCGAGAGGCCCGCAGAGGGCAACTCGGTCGAGGCAGGCGCCTCTTTGCCCTCCTCTGGCTGTGTTATTCTGCTCTCCTCTCCTCCCTCCTCTCCTCCCTCCTCTCCCCCCTCCTCTCCTCCCTCCTCTTTCTCTCCCTCGTCTTCGCCCCCCTCCTCCCCTCCCCCCAGCCCCCCAAACAGCCCGTCCATCCGCTGGTCGTCCAGCGCAAACGACAGCAGCTTGCCAAACAGCTGGCAGTGGCTCCACACGTCCGAGTCGCTCACCCCCAGCCCCATGCTCGCAATCACCTGCTCCAGCGCCTCCCATCCGCCTCCCTCCACCCGCTGCCGAAAGTACCGTCGGTTGCCGTCGTGGCCCCGGAACGCCGCTGACAACACCGCCAGCGTCACGTGCAACAGCTCAAACAGCCCTGCCTTCTCGCCGCTGCTCCGCTTCTGCGGGTTGTAGAACCCTGCAAACGCCCGCAGCACGCTCAGCTGCTGCTGGAACCCGTGCTGGTGCCGGAAGTCGTCCTGCGCCCCGTTCGGCGCCGCCACCGCCGTCAGGTACTGGTGCAGCTGCCGCGCATACTGCACCAGCGACCCCATGTCCGGGTACCCGCCCGCACCCGAACCCGAACCCGTCGACAGCACCGCTGCCGTGCCGTTCAGCAGGCCCTGCAGCACTTCCGCCGCCTTGCTAGTCGTCGCCGCGTTGGACGCCGACGTCGACGACCGGTACCGGCTCGGACGCGCCGCCATCCCGTCTCTATGTGGTGGGACTGTCTCGTCTGTCGTTTTGTCGTCTTGTCGCCTTGTCGTCTTGTCGTCTTGTCGTCTTGTCGTCTTGCCGTCTTGCCGTCTTGCCGTCTTGCCGTCTTGTCGTCGTGTCGTCTTGTCGTCTCGACTTCTTGCCGGTCTCGTCTTCGCGTCTCGTCCTCTCCTCTCGCCTCCTCCCGTCTCTTGGTGCAGGTCCGTCCGGCCACCTCGTTCTGGCCGCTCACAAAACAGACTCCCGTCACTCCATTCACAGCACGAGATGCATGCTCTGCGTCCCAGGCCGTCGATTCGATACTATCGCAGCCTTCCGTTAGCCAGGCACCGCTGCCACACACACCACACGCATCCCCTACCTCGTCAATTCGCCAGGCCGGACCGCACAAACACCGTTTCGTACTCGCGCGCGCTTTCTTCACGTTTCGTCCTATGCGCACATGCCAGTGCGTGCCGGCTGAATGTCCCTGTGCAACTGGGAGGGAGGGGCCGATTTTAGTGGTCGCCAGAGACACGATAGCTGCCTCGAGGTCACGTGTCCAAGATCCCGCCTGCACTGGGCTATCAGAAGTGGCCTATTTTCGCGCTTCCTGCAGCTGGACTATTACTACTCTCCAGGCTTCCCGCCCCTTCGATCCGCGAAGCTCCCGCTGATCAGCCAGCGTCAGCTGGACTGGGGAAGAACCGCCCACGGCCACGTCAGCTTCGCCGGAAACCCTGGAAAGCAGCCGTACCACTTTATTTCAAGATGAGACGCCCGTAACATAGCAAGGGCAAGACATGGTAGGCCATCCGTAACGACGCCCATCTGAGCAGAGACTTTGAAATTCTTCTGACATTCTCCTCAGATTCTCCTTTCATATCAAGTATGCAAAGCCCTGACTGTTCGCTGTCCGCCCGGCAGTCGCTGTCAGCCTATTACGGACAGCTTACGTGATTTGGGGCGAATGGGGCCTGGCCAGAGTCTAGCGGAGCCTGCGGGTAAAATTAGTCTATTCGTACCATGATGACGTATCTGGCGATTCAGTCGCCCTTTTAACTTTACCATCATAGCCCCACCCGCGCGGTACCGAACTGACCTTGGGGTAGCCATCCGCTGTGCAAACTACGTACAATTCACAGCCTCTTGATACTTGTAGCTCAAGCGGTGCTGCCGTCACTTCCGCTTTTGTCCTCCCCCTCCACAAGTTTGCCGACTCTGTCGGCCAACATAGCATCTCCATCCTCTCTGCCTGCTTCCTCCCCGGCTGCCTCCTCCGCAGTCGTCTCTTGCCTAGGCGTCCCCTTCCCGGCTACCTCCTCCTTGGCCGTCTCCTGCCCGACTTCCTCCTCCTTGACCGTCTTCTCCCTGACCGTCTCTTCGTTGGCTGTCTCCTCCCTGGCCGTATCCTCTCCAGTTCCTCCCTCTTCAAGCCTGCACTGCCCCCCTCCAGTCTTCTGAGTCCCGTTCTCGTCTTCTTCGTCTTCTGACTCGTCCGCCTGGTCGTCCGTTTCAGGATTATACCCCTCCGGTTTCTCGACTCGCCTTCCGGAGTCGTAAAGAGGTGGATTTTCCAAATCGTAGAAGAATGGCCTTGGACCCTTGTCTAATTCGGTGAAATTTCTAAACTCGCGGGCCACCTTTGCCTCCGTCCTCTTATCGCTTTGTCGTACATAGTACACGTGGTCTCTCCGGGTAATCACATGAATAGTTCGCTCCAGGCTTTGCTCAACTTCGTTGCGGACGCCTTCGCTGCAGCCTTCGAGGAATAGATCAAAACATATATATGCTCTGTCACGAAACCCAACCAAGTCAACAATATGCAGCTGTATGTTGTGTCCAGTGCTTGGTTGTCCCAGGGCCACTAGCATAGCTTTGGCGAGCTTTTCGGTCTTCGCCTTCGCCCAGTCAATCGCGACTCTGGAATGCCGGGACTCGCAGTAGTACTTCGTGATCAAGAGACATCGGACGGCGAGATTCGCCTCCAGAGCTGCGCGCGTATCCCGAAATACTTCAAATTTAGGCATACTTTAGTGAAGGGACGAGGGTGGAAATCGAGAAAGTTCAGTTGCCTGCTGGGTTGCAAGGACATGGACAAACCGCTCCGAGGGAAGTCAGCGTGCACGGACCTTGTTCTGCCTAAAAAATGACTAACGTCCCTGTACTAGGCACGACTACCTTCAACCACGGTGTACGTCGTATGAATATTATTACGACTTCATTTGCGAAAAAAGTCGTGCCCTGGTACGCCCATCGCAAGTATCACTCGTATCATGGCGTAGTGCGCATACGGCCAAGGCAGAGGCTCAAAGAAGGTCTCATGATGTATTCGGTGATACGAGTAGGTTCCTGGTTAGCCGCGCAAACACTGGCCAGCAAGAACTTGTTCAGGTCCATGAACGCCTGACCCTGTAATAAAAATAGAAACACTAGAAAACGAATTCCGCGACAGCTGTAAGATACGAGTGCAAACTAGAGCAGGCAAGTCAGGATTGAAAGCGCAGGGCAGTCGCATAAGGCCCAGTGGAAGGATCTGCTCGATGGATCTTAACGTTTGAGGAGAGTAGGATAGACATGGAAGTACACTCTACGACGGACAGCTCTATACTGCCAGCGTTTGTTGTCCGGGAACGATGTTGCTTCGAGCCTTGAGCGGCATATCTCGGCACTGTCTACTTTACTATGTCGTGGTGTTTGTGCAAACGCGCCTCTGGAATCCGGCCATAGTGATAGATGCAAGTAGCTCACGCTCAAACTGCAATACAAACGGCCACCGTTGCCGTGTTACGGTATATTGATTGTAGTGTCTCCTTTTGTGACTTGCATCTGGATACTGACCCCAGATTGAACGCATTATGAGTACTACAATCCCTGGCGGCGGGCAAGACAATAGGAGGGTAGAAGTGAGACTGTATTTGACAGCTGCTGTTCTGGGCGAGACTGAAATCTCGAGAAATCGCTCTGGACGATGGATCTGTCGAGTGCCGAGTTTGATAAATGACATAATTACAACATTAGCACCCATATTCACCAGCACATATTGACAAAACTTGTCCAGTTATCGTAAGATAATTACCCCACGCACATATCTGCATGACACCTCTGCATGAGAGCTCTGTATTCGTTCTTGATGTCTCTCAACTGACACGTGCTAGCGTTTGCAGGGCGCTAAGCTGGCCGAAAGCTCACACGACCACCAGTCGGATACCTCCACTTGACATTGCTCAAACGAATCCAGCAAGGCTGATATCCTGGCCGTTGTCGCCTCCGTTCCTATCGCACCTCTTGCAGGCTGCCGGGCTGATGTGTCCTGCCTTTCTCCACAAGCCCCAGATTTTCGCGGTATGACGCCTGTTTGCAGCTGTACTTTGCCAACTGTTATCGCTGCTGCCTCCTCTGCCCCACAGTGGCCAATCATGCAGTGGGGGAGCTCCGGATCAACCTGCCCAGGCTTCGCTGGGACCTGAAGTGTTTCAAAAGCGAATGCCCTCCCATCGGCTCAGGCGCATAACTTTGGAATATCCCTGTCCCCGTATGGAGTATCGCCGCTGAGAAATTCCACATTCGCAAGTGCACACACAGCCTCCAAATCGGCCTTGGTACGAGTACGGAGTACAGTCATGTGCTCCGCGGACGGATGCGGCCAGCCAGAGCTGTTGTGGATCGCGGCCCCACCTGCGTTTGCCCCAGCACGAACCCTCTCGTATCTCGCAGCAACTATCTTACGAGGCGCCTATGACGCGTGCCGCGGATGCGTTTTGTAATCGCTCCCGGACTGGCGCCCGTGGCGACGATGAACTGCCTTTCCAATGCTGTACTTGCATTTTTCGACCGACAAGATACAAACAGACGTTCTCACATCCGGAACTTTTAAAGTCTATCCAGCTTATCAGGACAGAAGCTCCAGGCACCGGGCTGATGTGGCCCGCCAACGCACTGTGCGAGTCCCTTATCGCATTGCCGAGGAAACCCACCGTCCAGTCAGTCCATTGGCTCAAAGCCCCACGCTAAACCCCATTCGGTACTCAGCCACCTGCTGACTTGGGGTTGGGCCCCTAACTCTGCGTCACGCTGCTGATGAGGCAACAGCGGCCGCCGAATGCGCAAGTTTGGCGCACTGGCGGAAGGGGCAAGGCGCACCTCTACCGTCCTTGTTCCTTACTCACAGTGGGGTTTTG
Source organism: Leptographium galeiforme (assembly GCA_004028395.1). NCBI lineage: Eukaryota > Fungi > Ascomycota > Sordariomycetes > Ophiostomatales > Ophiostomataceae > Leptographium > Leptographium galeiforme. The sequence goes on from RQWE01000385.1 coordinate 6,621, forward strand.
CCCGCTTTTCCTTTATCTAACCATCCATCCCGACTGCTCTCTGACTCGTCTTTCCTCTCCTCTCCTCTTCTCTTCCTTCTTCTTTCCTTCATCCATTTCCATCCAAACCCCCCCAACCATCTTCCAACAATCCATTTTCATCGGGGGGCTCCTTTAAACAGCTCCTTTTTCTTTCTTTGGCGGTAACGGTCGTCTTGTCCTATCGCCGCCCACTTCGCTTGTTCCTCTCACTTCGTCGCTGGTTCTTCCGACATCGGATTGCTTGCCTTCCATCATGAAGCGGTTCATCACTCTATCCTTGGCTGCGTGCGCTTACGGTGCGCCGGCCTTCAGCACAGAGACCATCCACGGCGATGCCGCCCCTGTCCTGTCGACGGTTGGCTCCGTCGACATTCCGGGCGCTTACATCATCAAGTTCAAGAACCACGTCGATGACAAGGCGGCCGCCGAGCACCACTCGTGGATTGAGAGCGTCCACACGGAATGGGCCAATGCCTTCCAGGGCAGCGATGATGAGCGCGTTCTTGAGCTGCGCAAGCGCGGCCTCCCCGCAGGAGACATCTTCCGCGGTCTGAAGCACACCTACAAGATTGGCAAGGACTTCCTTGGCTACGCCGGCCACTTCGACGACTCCGTCATTGAGATCGTCCGCCGGCACCCTGATGTAAGTTTCCTATTCCCAACGAACCTCGCACGGATGGCTTCGCCACAATCGGCCTCCTTCGGAGCTAGAGCTCCTTATCTCTGGGGCAACTCTCGGCGATAACCTCAAGTGCTGACAGCGGCTCCACTCAGGTCGAGTACATCCACCGGGACACGATTGTCCACACAATGGACTATGAGGTTGAGCCGTCGAGCAGCTGCAACCCGGAGACCGAGAAGGGCGCTCCCTGGGGTCTGGCCCGTGTCTCCCACCGCAAGTCGCTGAACTTTGGTACCTTCAACAAGTACCTGTTCGCCGATGAGGGTGGCGAGGGTGTGGACGCCTACGTGATCGACACCGGTACTTCGATCAAACACGTTGACTTTGAGGGCCGCGCTCACTGGGGCAAGACCATCCCTACCGGTGACGAGGATGCTGACGGCAATGGCCACGGCACCCACTGCTCTGGCACCATCGCCGGCAAGAAGTACGGTGTCGCCAAGAAGGCCAATGTCTACGCCGTCAAGGTCCTGCGGTCTAACGGCTCGGGCACCATGTCGGACGTGATTGCTGGCGTCGAGTTCGCTGCTAAGCGCCACATCGACCAGGTTGCTGCTGCCAAGAAGGGCAAGCGCAAGGGCTTCAAGGGCTCCGTCGCCAACATGTCGCTTGGCGGTGGCAAGACGGCGCCGCTGGACGCCGCTGTCAACGCTGCTGTCACTGCCGGTCTGCACTTTGCTGTCGCCGCCGGCAACGATAACGCCGATGCCTGCAACTACTCCCCTGCTGCGGCCGCCAATGCCCTGACTGTCGGCGCCTCGGCCATTGACGACAGCCGTGCCTACTTCTCCAACTGGGGCAAGTGCACTGACGTCTTCGCCCCCGGCCTGAACATCCAGTCCACCTGGATCGGCAGCACCACTGCCATCAACACCATCTCGGGTACCTCCATGGCCTCTCCCCACATCTGCGGTCTGCTGGCCTACTACCTGTCCCTGCAGCCGGCCACCGACTCGGAGTACTCGGTTGCCCCCATCACGCCTGAGAAGCTCAAGTCTAACCTGCTTGCCGTGGCCACCACCGATGCCCTGACTGACCTGCCCGCCGACACCCCCAACCTACTTGCCTGGAACGGCGGCGGTTGCGGCAACTACTCTGCCATTGTTGAGCGTGGCAGCTACGATGCGTCGCAGGACGTCAAGAGCAAGAAGCCCTCCGTCTCGGACGTTCTTGACTCGGTCTCCGAGATTGAGAAGGCCATTGAGCTGGACCTGGAGGCCGTCACCGACGAGGTTCTGAAGGAGGCCGAGCGGATCACCGAGGAGGCCAAGAAGATCTCGATGAAGATCCACGAGATGGTCGTGTAAACGGAGCGAAATGAGCTTCCCGGCCATGCAGCCTGACAGCTTTGGGCTTGCATTCCCCGTCTCGTGTCTTGCCTACATTTGTTTGGTAGTTCCTTGGTATTGCACTGTTTATAGTGTCCGCGTGTGGCCCATGTTATTACACGCATGATGGTTTAGGGTTTTTGTATTGTATGGATTGAGTTCTAGTTAATCGTTTATCATCTCTGCATTCTCTTATACTGCGAATGGCTGGCCTCGCTGACCTCGGGAGCTTGCGTTTGTTCCTGCCGTTCATGTGACCACCGGTTTGGATAGCTCTTTCCTCGAAACTGACCATACATCCAATGCTATATTATCTCTCTTCCCCTAGTCTGCTTCTCCATGAGACCTTACTCTGCTGTCGTTTTGCGTCATTTGCTTCTCGCCGTCCAGACATTCATACGCTTCGGCCCAGGGCCATGTGTTTTCTTTAATTTCTCTTTTTTTTGGTTCTCTCCGTTGCGTCGAGGTTTTTATTTCTTCGTTATCCGTTGGATGCTGCATTACCGTTTCGCCCTAAGAAGACAGCAAGCCATAATTCCAAGAAACGAAACTTAACAACATCTTAAGACACTTTGCTGGTCGTCATGCCCCGTCTTCGAGGCTCCAAGTCTCGACCCGAGATCACAAACCGCGGCATGGCAGCGGCTGCTGCCCGCAGCGTCCATCTACAACACATCAAACCGCAGGACGCCCGACGCGATGCCCATATTGCCGCCAGCAAAGCCTTTGTGCTGAGTCGAGAACGGACCAACTCCGAGACGTCAGACACCTTTCCCGAGGCCGTCCAAACCGTGGTGTCCGGATCCACTCAGGCTCAACGACAGCATCATTCTGTCGGCCTTCAGCCGCGCCACAGCATCCGCTTTGTCCATACCGCCACGTCGAGTACCGGAAATTCAAAGTCTACAATCGACCACCCGTCTTCATGTTCACCAGGGTCCCAGAGCTTGGCATATTTGGACTCAGCCTGGCCAGGGAACCGTCATATCGTTCGGCGGGGCTCCTACGACACAAGCGAATACCAGCCGATGAATATCAACAAAACATGGTCTGGTGTCTTGCCGCATAATAAAGAGAACTTTCCACGGTGCGATTCCAGCCAGATGGGCGGTTCCAGTGTAACCAACGCGGCGAGACTCCTTTACCAGGCCACCGGGCCGCAGTCCCGGGCACAATTGAGGACACACTCATCAGGCCAGTTTCAACAACCGGCCGTTGCGCCGTACCCTTTCAACGAAGGACGACAGTCATCCTTTGGAAAAAGCGCAACGTCTATTCCGTATGTTTCACGAGACTCGATAGATTATCATCCTGAGCGCAGTGTTCCAATATCGTCAGGTATGTGTGGGTGCACCTTACCTGGGCAGGGATCCTTGTTGACACCCAAGGAAGCGTCAGAAGACTGGAATGCCCAAGAAATCAATCGCCCTGCAGCTGGGCCATCGAACGTTCAAAACTTTTCGGGACTTCGTATGCGCAAATCTTTACGCAAAATCGAGACTGCTACGGGAAATACTCGTTCTCTCACAGTGAAACCGATCGTGGCACCTCCGCCTGCCGTGCCCACAAATGTCTCGAGCACAACTGGGAGCTTGCGACGGACTGCGAGTAAGATGGGGAAGGCCGTAAAGTCGCGGCTGAAGGAGCTGTGGAGCCATCCGAAGAGTGAAGACGAGCTGGTCGAATTTCCAGAGCAGCACGTAAGAGCAAAAAGGTCGCATGCATCAATCCAAACCAGCATCCGTGCAGAATCATCTAGACGAAACATGTCCGCTGCAGGATCAGAACACGATGACGGTATCACCGTCGTCCAGAACAGTGAAGAGAGTTACCACAGAGGAGACCATACTTATCAACGAAATGGAAGTGGCACAGACACATCCCGCTTTACCAGCTGGTCGAGCTCGGCCCGGCAGCCGTCGACCGGTGAAGGCCAGGGAATCCAACCGACCGACTCTGCAAATCAACAGTTGTCTTCGGTTGCAGAGACTAGCGGCCGCTTCTCGTCAACACCACACCATGATCAGTGCAGACTAGACGTCAACCCTGAGATTGTTCCCGCGGCTTCGCCCCATTCATCATGTGCATCATCTCCTTCGTTGGCCGGAAGTGGCCGTGGAGATACACCGCGTCAGGGGCTGCTTCCAAGTGCGCTCTGGAGGCTCGAAGAGTTGAGTTTGGGCTTGCAAGAGGCATATCGCGATCAAGACGATGCCGAGCGGGGGAACCGACTTCTCGGGCCGAGAGGGTTTGCCGATGATCCGTTCTTCGATGGAAGAAACGAGGATGTGCTCTATGCATTTGCCTCATCGCCAGCTACGCCGGGAACAGCAGCTGAAGTAGACGGGGCCCGGACAATACCGCCGACACCAACCAATCACAGCCAGAGCGAGCCATTCACACCAAAGTATTTGTTTCGGGGGAGTAGCCCTTACCGCCGCGCGCTTCGGCAGAGCATGAGGTTCTCTGAAGACATGCCGGATACGTCCCAGAGCGGCCCGCAACATGATACGAGCGGACGGGCCCCTGTAGTGCCCGCGAATGACGACGACGAAGATGCTCCCCTCCTGGACCCGAACGGGGCCAGACAATGGTCCCGAGTGCAAGCTTAGCAAGCGGACCTCACACAGGACGGTTCTGGCTCGAGCAGCAACTATTCACAGCAGAGTCACATGGATGCTCAGTTTGAGCCGGTGGAAACCCCGGATCGGGCAGAATCACAGCGCCGCATCGAAGACCTCTATGAGCACCTTGTGGCCCGACGAAGCCTTCTCGAGAGACAAAGCGAGGAGGCCGTCTCACACGGGCAGCGCCAGCCGTGGATGAATAAGAGCCCGGACACGCAGGCGCCCATTCGGCCACGCAGCTTGCCTCCGTGGAAACAGCAGACTCTTGGACATGTTCGCGAAACGGCTGATCTGGGCGACGATCACTACTGAGCGGTGGAGAGACTGAATCGGTGAAATGTCGTTTGAGGCCAACATTTCCAGACCGCAGGATTGCCCGCATCATCGTTACTGGGTAGAAGCATTCTGTTGGGCAGCCGCAAGTAGGTTCGTAGAGAATCAAACGCCTCCTCTAGGAATGCATATGCATACGAGTACACGCGTTTCAGTACATTGATTGGGTTCTGGCCGATGCGTGCGGCGCGGTTGCGTCATGCTAGACCGATTATTTCGAGTTCAAGTATGGCGATGGGGGGGGATTAGCGGCATTTTCGGGATCAGCGCCAAGGCGGTGCTAGTCGTATGCCTTTGCAGGTAGCTGACGGACTGGTTGGGCGGTATGTAAGATGGGAGGTTGGCTCTCATCCTACCCCGTCCTCGTAGTGACATGGGACAGGAGATGGGGCCGAGGCCGACTCCAGGAGCGGTGAGCTTGCAGTTATTGCAACATGCCACAACAGGCCAGATGCCGGGCAGCATTGCGGCCGCGACCGCAGAGATGACAAATTGAACGGAATTGCACCTTGAGCTTCGCAGGCTAAGAAGCTCCATGCTGGATTTCATAGTGGGAAGTGGCAAGGGAGAACGGACAAGGAAAATACGGGTAATGATGTAAGACATGCTGCCCGCAGTCTTTGCTCTGGGAAGGCCGGGCTGCCGTTGAGAGAAGCTAAGATACGAAGGAAGCTACGACCAAATGCGTGGCATGAACGGGGTTTTGGGGGGTCATTCAAGAGCCACGTTGGGGGCGTCGAAAGAGGAAGCAGGACAGCGAAGCAGTTGGGTTTCTGCGCGGCGCCCCAGGCGCTGATTGGGCCAGAAGCTGGCACCCGCCACGCTAAAGGGTAGTGCGCTTCAGGTCTGCCAGATAATACCAACACGGGCAAACAGCTGACGACAGATAGGTTCGGGTCCGCCAATTTTTGTCCGTCATTGCCTATTATGTTCGAGTACCGCGGCCGTAAGACTAATTTCGAATCCGCGTCTTTATTTTTCTCAGCCCCCTTCTGCTTTCCCTGGCCCGCCACCGCTCTGGTTTCTGGGAACTGCACATTGTCCTCTGGATACTGACTCTTTTGCTGTTCGGCTGTCCGGACTTTTTTTTTTCTTTCGAGCAGTAAAGCAGGAACCGACGCGGTGACGACATCCTGTTCCTCTTTTTTTATTTTTACCAACCAACCGATTTCGATCTCGCAGACGCGCCTCGACTGCGCCCCCTTTCCTCGCAGCAGCCCACAGCATTACCAGCTCCGAAACGGGCATTACGCCGACGATGAACAGGACCGGGTTCTGCTGCCATTGGTAATCGGAGCAATCACACTCGGCCCGCCCTCTCTCGCGTTTGCTTCGATCAGCAAGCAGGACGCGACCCAGTCTTCTCGGCCTGCTCTCCGCTGCGCCGCTTGACCGATACCGATCCTCTCCCCCCTTGTCTCGGCCTCTGCCCCCGGGACCACCCCGACCTCGACCGACTACCGGACCGGGCTCCCCAACGGTCGAACCACCCTACGCCCTTCACGGCTACCACTTGATTGGCCGACTTTCGACACCCGCCGCATCCGCTTTTGTCCAAGCTTGATTTCCGTACCGCCGTCGACCATGCAGGCCCTCCAGCAGCGGTGCCGGCCGAAGCACCAGGTGCTGGTGCTCAAGTGCTATCCGCGCACGACCAAGGGCGCCGTCGACGTCAAGCCCAACTCGAGCGAGCTCAGCTACCTGCTCTTTTATGCCACGTCTCGACGCACCAAGATCCAAAAGGTCGGCAGCTTCCTCGAGCGCAAGACGGCGAGCGATGTCTGGCGCCAACGCATCGGGTATGTGTTTTGAGGGCGAAATGGGAGAGAAGCACACGTGCAGCTAACACATGGTCAGAAACGTGCAAGTCACGCTCCAGATTCTCGAGGCCCTGATCGAGAAGAACCCCAAAGACCTGCCCCTGTTTGCCCCCAACGTGCTCAAGATCCTCGATCTCATCCTGCGGTCCAACGACATCACGATGGTGGAGTCGTCGATCCCGACGTTTGAGGCCTTTAGTACGCACCACGACGCGTCGATCCTCCTGGCCGACCAGGTGTACCTGGCACAGTTCGAGGCGGTGGTGCGGCACTACGCGTCGTTTGCGTCGACGCGGCTCTCGCCCGGCAAGACGCAGCCGAGCAAGCCGGTGGCGATGCGATGGCGCAACGCGGGCCTCGAGGCGATCCGGGCGGTGGCGTCGTCGGACGCGTTGTCGTCCATTGCCGGGCGGCAGTACGACATGATGGTGCCGATGGTGCTGGAGAACCTGTGGACGGACAACGAAGACTTTCTGGACGTGCTGCTGAGCCGGGTGGAGGTGGAGGAGCAGGTCGACACGGACCGGCTGCTGAAGCGGCGGATCAGCGTGGCGACGGTGCGGACAGCCGACACGACGGGCGACACAAATCCGATCGCGCTGTCGGGCACGGCCACGGACGTGGACAAGCTGGCGGAGGAGGACATTGGCGTGCTGGCGATGCAGTGTCTGAAGCAGATGTTTATTGCGCCGAGCCGGTCGCTGATCCACGCGGCCACGACGTCTCTGCTGGACTTTGTCAAGGACCGCGTCGACCAGGGCGAGTGCGTGGTGCGCGGCGGCCTCGGCGCGCCGGGCGCGGGCCGGGACGGCGGATGGGCGGTCAAGATCTGCAGCCTCCTCCTGCGCTGGGCGCCGGTGCAGGAACGGTACATTATTCTGGTGACGATCATGGACCGGCTGGCGCGCGCCCAGCTCACGGACGAGACGCTGGACCAGCACGTTACCATGACGGCCATGATCGCGTCGCTGCTGCAGTCGGATGCGAGCCTGATCGGGCTGAGCGTGATGGACGTGCTGCTCGGGTTCATCCACCACATTAAGAAGCTGGTGCAGATGCCGGGCGACCCTGCGGCGGTGGCGACGGCCTTGGGCGCCGAGGGCCCGCTGCCTGGCCAGCCGGACCTGCGCACGCCGACCACGGTGGCGGCGGCGCAGTCGGTGCAGACGGTGTCGTCGAAGCGTAAGGAGCTTCTGGTGCGCCTGCAGCAGTGCATCGGCGACCTGGCGACGCACGTGTACTATGCGGACCAGATCTCGGACATGGTCTCGGCCATTCTGTTCCGGCTCAAGCCGGCGCGGCTGGGCAACCCGGGCAACCCGGGCAACTCGGGCAACTCGGGCAACTCGGGCCACTCGGGCCACTCGTCGCCGCCCGGGGAGAAGGCAGACGACGTGCCGGAGACGCCGCAGCCGGCCAAGGACCGGTCGCGCGTTCACCAGCACGGCGGCGACTCTCTGTTCGCGCTGACGGTGGCCAAGACGGCGGTGCTCAAGTCGGTCAAGGCGATTCTGCTCGTGGCGAACCCGCGGACGCACCAGGGCGGCGGCCAGACGCTGACGCGGAAACGGGTGCCGATCCAGGTGTGGGAGGGCACGCACTGGCTGCTGCGGGACTCGGATGGCCAGGTGCGCAAGGCCTACGTGGACGCGCTCCTGACCTGGCTGGACCGGGAGACGACCGAGGCTGACGAGGAGGCCTACGACGACAGCACGCCGCCGCCGGGCACCGGCTCGGGCGCGGGCGGCTACCGGCCGGCGACGCGGGCCGGTCGGGAGGCGACCACGGCCGGCGCGGTCGGGACGTCGGTGACGGCCAAGCGGGCGGTGTCGAGCACGTCGCAACGCGAAAATGGCAATGGCAACGGCATGAGCAACGGCGGCATGAGCAACGGCAAGGTGCGGCTTCGGCGGAGTTTCTTTTTGCCGCTGCTGCACCTGGCCATCTACGACAACGCGCTGCAGTACGTGGACTACGACACGGACCTGGTGCTGCTGCACGTGCTTCTGAACAAGCTCGTGGGACGGCTGAGCCTGAATGCAGTGCGCTACGGGCTGCCGATGATCTTCCAGCTGCAGGAGTCGATCCAGGACGTGGAGACGCCGCAGGCCAAAGTGCGACTGGGCAGCGTCGTGCACGGCTATTTCTGGACGCTCACGGACAAGTTTGATTTCGGGGCCTCGGTGGTGGGCCGTGCGATCCGCAACGAGGTGACGCGGCGCCGGTCCAAGCACTTTTGGGTGGAGGGGATCCAGGTGCCGCCGCCGCCGCTGGAGCTGGCCGGCACGCCGGGCCTGTCGCGTCCGCAGCCGAGAATGCCGCTGCGCGAGATCGAGTCGGAGGCGCTGCTGCCGTTTGACGACCGTTCCTCGCTGATCGAGTGCATCACGACGGGCTACTACGAGGCGGCGGCCGGCTCTCCGCTGCCCAGCCCGTCGTCGAGCCCGAGTCGAGGGGGCCTCAACGGAGGCGGGAACACGTTTTCGTTCGGCGCGGCGACGGCGACGGCCCCGCTCAGGGAGGTGCCGGCGGTGGTGCGGGAGGACATGCAGTCGGAATGGTCACGTGACGGTGTGCAGCAGCTGGTGCAACAACAGTCGGCCAGCAAGTCGGCGTCGCTGAGCGGGTCGCGGTCGGGGACGATGGCGGCAAGTGGCAGCGTGGCGGCAGCCCGCAGCCGGCTGGCAGTGAACGCGCCGATCGGGCTGGCCAGCGGACAGCTGTACCTGAGCGGCAACAATCTGTCGCCGGCGGCCAGCCAGCACAATGTGCTGCGTCCGAGCTCGCAGCCGGCGCGCGCCTTTGGCGGGCCGGCGGCCAACGACCTGCTGGCGGCGCCGGTGGTGACGCGGCTGCGCAAGAGCAGCGTCCGCAGCGGCCAGGACGGGTCGCCGGCGCGGAGCACGTCGAGCCGGGCGGGGACACGCAGCGGCAACGGCTTCGTCACGTCTGTGGACCAGCTCAAGATGGCCCTGGCAGGCAGCACTGCTTCAGGCCCGGGCGACGGACAGGCGCGGACGCAAAACGGCGACGCCAACGACGACGACGAGAGCGACGAGAGCCTGGCCAGCTACGACCTGTCGGCGTCCGAGTTTTCCTTTCAGCCGCCCACGGGTGGCGAGACGCAGCCGCTGCAGATGCAACCCTTGCAACCCTTGCAGCCCTTGCAGCCCTTGCAGCCGTGGCAGCCGCTGCAGCCGATCCAGCAGGACGTCGAGGTGCCCAGCTCGCCCACCGACGCGAAGCGGACCATTTCGGCGGCCGCGCGGAAGAACTCGACGACAGGCGAGGGCCGCGGGCCGCTGACGTCCAACCCGCTGCGTCTCGCCGTCGACGGCAGCGCGCTGAGCGACGCCGAGGACGACTACTCCGTGCCGCCGGTGCCGCGGTTGCCGTCGCCGCTGCTGCGGGGCCACAAGCTGTCGGGCGCGTCCAGTCCCGTCCCACCGGTGGCGTATGGGTCGGCCGAGGTGCGTCCGTCGTCGGCCTCGCCCAGCCGCATGGCCGCTGGCGGCGGCGCCCGGCGCAACAACCTCAAGAGCCGCGGCGGCGACGGCGCTCTGGCGAGCCGGCTCAACGACGACGTGCACGCAGCTCCCGGCGATCTGGAGTCGCTGCTCAAGGGCATCGACAGCCGGGCGGGCGAGCACAGCATCGGCAATGTGTCGCGGCCGCCGTATTAGCCGAGGCGGGAGATTTGGACCTGTCTTGTTTTTGTGTTTTGAGTCTCTAGTCTTTAGCTGGGTGGTTTTTTTTCTGTTCTTCTGTTCTACCGGGAAGCTTTGTGGATTTAGTACTGTATATTATAACAGCCCAGTCATGGTTTGCGATTTGTGCGGATCAAAAGAAAGCGAAAGGGCCAGGAGAAGAGCAAACGTCAATACACATAAAAGCGTTCGTTTCGCAACAAAGCATGTTGGTCTAGACGGGGGAAAGAAACCGGACGGAAACGTCCCTATGAATTGACTCTTTGACCCGGAACCGATGAGACGGAGACTATGAACAAAAAAGAAAAAAGATATGAAACGGAATTAAAGCGACTTCCGACCTCCTCTACTGGGCCGGGACGGCCGCAGCCGCCTCCTTCTTGACGGACTGGTTGTGGAGGAAGATGCGGGTGCACTGGATGACGCCGACGATGCCGAGGAAGAAGTTGACGGCGGCCAGCATGACGTTGCGGGGCTTGATGATGAGGCACCAGCGCGTCCAGATGATGCCGGTGGCCGTCAGGGCGAGGTTCTGCGTGACTGAGAGCTTCTCTGCCGGGCGGGCGAGGTCCGAGATGCCGGCGAGGACAAGCACCCACTTGAGGACGGGGGCCCTTGGGGGGTTAGCTGGGGGGGGGAGAAAACGGACGAAAGAGTTGGAGAGGGGGGAGAGAGAGAGAAGAGCGAGGGAAGAGCGAGGGAGAGATGGAGAGGAGGGGAGAGACAGAGAGAGACAAAGAGACACAGAAGGAGACAGAGACAGATAAACAGATGACAGACTACAACACTCACCAAAAGTGCACCGTCTTGATGCCCACCGGGCTGTCCCACAGACGCTTCAGGATGCTGGCCTGCGCCACCGCCGCCGCCGCGTCGGCGCTGGTGCTCTGGAACCGGCGGCCGGCATGGCTGCGCTGGCTGCTGCGGTGCATCGCCCGCCGAAAGGTGGCCGCGAGGAACGACGCCGTCGAGAATTGCGGCAGCGCCGACTTGGTCGCAGCCGACCGCGCCGCGGCCGCGGCCGGACGGACCGTCGACATGGGGCGGGCGGCCATATGCGAGGTAGAGAAGAAAAAGGTCGAGGCCGTCGAGGCCGTCGAGGCCGTCGAGGCCGTCGACACTTTGGACACGGGCCGCAGAGCGACGCGCGCAAACACGGCAGAGGGAGACATGTTGACGAATCGGATGGGAGGGGGGGG